>APFE031019146.1:14733-41520 GCA_000404065.3 Pinus taeda
TCTTTGCATGTCCCCAATGAGGTTGGGATATAAGGAGTTAGGGCTTGAACTGGTTGAACCTTTGCAAGACCAGCCTCGCAAATCTCGACGGCCTCCCATTGTGGATGAGAAGAAAGACGAGGGGCAGGAGATCCTATCAAAATCTTGCTCGAAGAAGCCCTCGAGCGGCAACGGAACGCGATGATGGATAGTTTTGCGCAGATCCTTCAGCGGCTACCTAGAGGTGACGCATCGGCTTCCAGCAGCTACTCTGGAAACACCACGCCCTTTAAGTTACAAGTTAATTTTGAAATCCCATCTTCGAGGGTCAGATAGACGCAGATGCTGTAGATAAATGGTTAAATCTGCTAGAGGGTATTTTTCTGTTCATGAATTTTCGAGTCGGGAAACGATTGTTTTTGCTCTTTTCAAAGCATCCCCCCACGTCAAGGACTAGTGGGAAACCTACAGCGAGCAGAAGGATGAAAATATCGGTTCATTATTTTCAGCCGCACCCAACTGGAATTCATTCCGGGATGCCATCAAGGAGCAGTACTACCCTATCAAAAGCTATGAGGACAAATACATCAAATGGACCACACTACAGTAGGGACAAGACCAAGATGTGTCGGAGTTCACAAACATTTTTCATACCCTTCACACACAGTTGAGTATCAAAGATTCTGAGCTGCATCTGGTACTCAAATATTGTGGCTCCCTACACAGATACATCCAGGAAGAGATGGAGTTCCTGAACATCTCCTCGCTCGGCACGGCATACCGATATGCTGTCAAAATCGAGCAAAAGTTCAAACAGAAGAAGCGAGACTTTGGATCTACAAATCTGAAGCCCAAAGGACAAAGCCAAGGCGGGGTGACCCCAAGACAACCCATCGAAGCCGCAAGAAAAGAACAACACCACAAAGCCAAAGAAGGACACAGGAAAGTGGTGTGAGTTCCACAAGGGTCACACTCATACCACAAGTGAGTGTCGAACCAAGTAGTCGATGGTGGCCGAGTTGAAGGCTTCTGAATCAGATGCATGTTCCGACCTCGAGCCAGAACCCGACAAGGGGAACGGGAAAGGGAAGCAGATCATTGATGTGGATCCCGGCCCCACTGTTGCCACCACCAAGATCAAGAAGAATGAGCCTGAAAATCCAGAGGAAGGGGAGCGTCTTTTCCACTCACAGATGTGGGTGAAGGGTTTGCCACTGCAATTCATTATCGACAGCGGTAGCCAAAAGAACCTCATTTCAGCATAGGTCGTGAAGTGGTTGGGCCTACCGACTACACCACACCCACAGCCATACAGTATCGGGTGGCTTCATGAAGGACGAGATATCAAAGTTTGCCAGCAGTGTCGCCTTCCCTATAGCATCAAGCCCTTCACAGACGAGGTATTGTGTGATGTTACACCTCTGGATGTTTTTGATGTACTATTAGGAAAGCCATACTTGTGGAGGCGACATGTTGTGTATGAGTCAAGGCCTCATGTTGTCATTATTTCTTTGGGTGATTCATTATACAGGATACTGGAGGTAGCCTCATGTACTGCCACCTCTTTGATCACTGCTAAGAAAGGCAGCAAGCTCATCTCCCAGACCAGGAAATTCATCTGTCTGGTTCACTCCCAAAGTAAGGGGAAGATCGTTGCTATATCCATGACCCCTGCAAAGGTTTCATCCACACAACAGCAGCAGTAAAGGGATACGGTCATGACAGAACACAGGAACAACTTCTCCTCACCCACGGGGGTACCACACAAGTTTCAGGTGGGCAACAAAGTTTGGTTGCATCGACAGAAAGAATGCCTTACCAGAACCCATCAAAAGCTCAAACCACTCCGACAAGGTCCTTACATCAGTACCAAGGCTATGGGGAACAATGCTTTGGAGCACATCATTCCTCCATTCCTTCACCTGCACCAAGTGTTCAATGTGGACCGTCGTCGACCATGCTTCCCACCATTACTGGACACATTAGAGATTGCAGGACAAGTTCAGCAAATGGAGGAACTCAACACAATGGGGACCATTGCTCCCTAAGGGGGGAGGAATGATCCAGGGGGATTTTGGTGGCCACCCACCTATCCCATTTGGACCCCCATAACTTTCTCTTTCAGTTTTTCAGTTTCCTTAATTGTAGCACAACTTACTATTTTTAGCAGTTTTTCGGGTCCTGAACTTCCGGAGCCGTTTTGAGGCCCTAAACGACGTTTTTTGGGAAATCTGGCGGCAACATGGGTCCATGGCCCGATGTTGCCCTTCCCAAAGTGGTAGTTCTCGGATAGATCTTTCTAACGAGCTATCATACGCGTCAAACGGAGATCGTATGCCAAAGTTACCACCCCGGGAAATTGATGTACCAATTTACCCAAAACGGGGCCCACAATTTGGCGTTTCATCTTCTAGGGTTAGGTTTTGGAATGTGAAGGTTTTCCATTGTTTCTCAACAATAAATAGGCCTTCGAGCCTCATTGTAACACAGTTCGGAACAGTTCAGAGGCATGTATTCACCACATCTCTTATCAGAGATAAGGTACCATCGCCCTAGCTAGTTTATTTCCATTTCTGGTTGTAGCATATTTCGATATTTTCCATAAATGAAATGAAGGATTATTTTTGCTGCATCTTTGTGTATATGGTTATCTCTGTATTTTATTGTGTTCCTGTTTAAATCCAGATCACTCGTTTCCAATCAAAAGTGATAGAGTCATCTTTGTTTCTTTCTTGAATCTTAAAAAATGAAAGAGCATTAGTCTTTTATGCGCCTTAATAATTGATTACCCACGATCCAAAACATCATGTTAGTCTTTTTGACCAAATTGTGAGTTCCCTTAAAATGACATTTTAAAGCCTTGGAGTTATTTGTTCCATCGACTAAGACAAGATCATCATGGTTGAACCATCTGGTTCACCCAATTCCTCTTCTCTCTCCTCCATTGGAAAGATTGTCTGAGGAGCCATTTCTTGAGTTATTAGAGTCACTCAAGGACCAAAATGTTGAAATCAAAATTTTTTTGAGTGTTCAACCTTTTTCATATTGTCCTCCACCTAATTTTGACACAGGGTCATCTACTGATCATGGCCTGGAATCTTCGGACCATCCCGTTCGAACTCTAGAGAACTCATTGACAATTGACAGTTAGCTTGGAATAGTTATCTATCATATGAAACCTTTGTTTGACATTGTTGAGATATCACCACAGGGTCCTTACAGTCCATATGACCAACCGGGTGTTCCTTTGGAACTATCCCCCAGTACATGTTCGACCATTGATTATTGTTTGTTTTCAAACATGGAATCCGAAGGCGATGCTCCATTTACATCTCCGGATGAGTTCGAAGTTTCTACTCCACACACTGCTAAGGGCGAATAATTGCAATTGTAGCTTCCTCCCAAGGGTTTCCCTTTTTCATAAGGTATTCCCACTAGTTTTCCACCCAACAATGTGTCTTTGGGGCACTTAGTTTCAGGCACGCCTAGTGCCTCATCAATATACCATAATCCTGTATGGGTGTTAGGCATTAGGCCTACGTCAAGTCCATTCATCATGAACATGACTTCCCAAGAAACAGTTACTTCAGTCCCATTGCAACCCACCATTCTGAATACTCCTATATCATCGATCCCACTTACATATCAGTGACAACCGACAGTTTCAAGACTATCTCTATTAGTTCCTCTGTCCCATTAGTCAATGGCCAGATTGTGCCACTGCCTGGGGGGAAGAACCTGAATGACTCTATGGTGTCAGGTGCCACCAATGTTAGCGGCTCACAAGCTCACATGCTTGGTATAAACCAAAACTCTTCTAGTATTATTTATAACCCTATTGATCCTACTGGATCAAGAAATATCCAGTACCAACAGGTTCAGAATCCCATTGGTTAGTCTAGATCAAGCAATCTTCAGTGTCAACAGCCCTATGGGGCTCATGTCCAATACCAAAATCCTTACGTTCCATATGGTTCTCAAGGTTTGGTTAATCAACCTTACACCCTCCAATCTGAGCAGTACATCCAGCCTGGCTACAGCCAGATTTAGTTCGGTAATTTCCTGGGCACTGTCAAGTACCCTTGCAATAGCAAGGACAACGTTTACAACAACCAGAGTAGCATTTGTTACCGCAAGGGTAACCTTTGTTCCAGTAAGGGATCTTCACATAATAGCAAGGGTAATTTATCCCACAGTAAGGTCACTTGAAATAACCGCAAGGTCAATCCTTACAATAGTTGTAGCAAGCCATGCAACAATAGATTTAATATGCTCTGTACACCTCTCAATGCTTACCCTCACAGGGCCAACCTTTGCAAAATCAGGGAAAAATTTTGCAACCGTAAGTTCAACCCTTGCAAGATCAAAAACAACCAAAGCAGTAGTAACCCTTGTATACATATCAACAAGGTCAACCCTTGCAAGGGTAGGGTCAAGGTAAAGTCCTACAGCAGCAGGCCCAAAACCCTCTTGTCCTAGGTCAATAGGTTCAGAATCCAGCCAGCCAAGGACACCAAGTACAAAACCCCTACATCCAAGGGCAACAAGTGTATTAACCATATGCCCAGGATTGCATGTCAAGAATCCTTTTGTTCAGGGACAATAGGTTCATCAAGCCTATGTTTTGGGACAATGGGTCCCATATCCATATGTCCAAGGTCAACAGGCTCAACATCCTTTTAACCGATATGTTGCTTATTAGAAACCTATGTCTTGACAGTTTCAAGGTGTTCATGGTCAAAATCCTCCCTATGGTCAAGGTAATCTACAATGGGGGAAACCTCAGATGCCATATGACCAAAATCACCCACTGTGGGGCAAAAATCCTTACCAATAGGGAAAGGATCCTCCATATGGGCTCGCTTATCAGCCTCCCATGCCTTTTTAACACTCAATTACCTTTCTTCACTACACTCGATTTGTCGGATGTATCACACCTTACGAATGATCTGATCCTTCATTCACCATACTCACCTCTGGTGCCATCCAAGATACTAAGTGATTGCCCAAAGTTCAATGGAAAAGCTAAAGAAGATCCTCAGGCCCACGTGATGACATATCACCTCTGGTGCTCGTCGAACTCAGACATGGATGATTCCATTTGTATTCATCTTTTTCGACGAACCCTCATAGGTGCTATAGTGAAATGGTACATCAAGCTACCTCGAAGTACCTACCATGAATTTAACTCTTTAGGCATGGATTTCCTCACACATTTTCAGTTGTTGGTTTTCTATGAAACTGGCATCTATTTTCTCGTATTGCTTAAGAAAGATACTGTGACACACATCTCCGATCACATCCATTAATGGAGACATAGATGTCACCTGATAAAATTCAAGACAGCTGATTAGTTGCTCACTGAATGGTTTACCAATTCATTCGTAGCCCCAATTGCTCAAGATATAGCTGTAGGTGGATGTGTAACTGAAGAGAAATCCATCGCTCGTGCCCAGTACTTGGATCTAGTTTACTCTCAGTCTGGCACTTTATACGAGTTATTACCCAATTCTCCATGGCCATCATCTGATCCTGCAGCATCAATGTCACCAGTTGTACCTCTTTTTGATGGAGTTATTGGTTCAATGTCCCAGACCCCTGCTAAAAATTCTTCCAAATAGAAGTCGGTATCGAATGTTTCTCCTAACGGTATCTCAGAATCCACTTGGCCCTGGTAAAACCTCAGAGGTCCACACTATTTAGTCTACCGCAGTGGAAAAATCCTCGAAAAGGAAAAATAAAGGAAAAGGAAAAGCTATAGTCGATGCCCCAAAACATTGTCCTCCCAAATCGATTGCTAGAGAATATTCGCAACAGAAACCTAAGTGTCCTTTCCTCATTTGCGAGGAGGATCATTACACTAAGCATTGTCCTCGGCGATATGAAGTTAGTTGCTTACTCAATGGGACCCTTGCTGTCCTCAAATAACCATTTCCATCTCAGTAGACTCAAATGGTAGACCAACCGTGACGTGCTTCGTTCGGATCTCAAGTGTTCATGATGAGCATGCCCATTAATGTGGCTACCTGGTCCAATGATTATCAAACTCTAGCTCTAGCAGCTGGGAAAGAAAAAAAAGTTGCACCTTCTTCTTCTACCCTAAGTTCTGGCCCTTTGCAAATTGAGCACCCTAACCCTAATTCCGTTATGTGGCCACCCTCTCAAGGCATGATACGGAAATCCTCATATAATCCCAATGCCAAAGCTACTTAGCACTACAATATTGTTGAGGATTTCGCCCAGGCACCGTCAGTCATGTCAACTCTCGAGGAACAAGAATATTTATTTTTCTATGTCAACCGCGTTAAAAAATGAAATAGGGTATGATGATAGTTACTGGCCTCATGTTAGCCTCATTAAAAATTGAAACAAAGGGTATGAGCATAGTTCTTCGTCTTGTGTCAATCTCGTTAAAAAATGAAACAAGGTTCTTGAGGATTGTTCTTTTACTAATTCAACCTCATTAAAAAATGAAGCAACTCCCTTTTCCAAATTGAGTCTTTGATTAAGATCTCATAAAATCCCAGTCAAGTCTTTCCAAGGTATCGAAAATGAACCTTCATTCTGTCAACCTGGTTTCTTGAAATGAAGCTTGGGGGCCATGTACCTCGATTGAGTCATTATGCTAGGGGCATGCAAACTTATACCAAGCATAGTTTTTAGTTTCAATCTTGTGTAAACATGAAATCAAATCTAAGCAAAGTTATGCACGGTTCAAGCTTGTGTAAAAATGAACCCATGCTCAATTTACATCTCATGATTATCATTTTTATCAGCTAATTTATGTTAGATGAGCTTTGGTTGTTTCATTCCATCACCACCATCTATTTGGCTGATCATATGACTTCACTTGGTTGTTTTTCCTTTACTGGAGGACTGCAGTGATGAGTGGTTCTATTAGCTAGCCTCTTGACCATTACATGTTTTGAGCAATTCCTCCATTTCCGAAACCATTTGCTACCCTTTATACCACTCATTCCTCTAGGATGAGTCACCTTTAAAGCTCTTTTCTAACTCGTAAAACATGAAAATATTGCTGAGTCTTTTTCCCTTTTGACTCGAAAAATAAAATAAAATGGGGGTTCCTCTTTCAACTCTTTTCCCACCCTTTAAAACTGAAAAGATGGTCGAGCCCTTATTTTTTCAAACTTGTTAATGGATATGAAACATTGTGTGCCCAGTATAAGCTTACCCCTTTTTGAGGATGGGAGTCACTATTTATGGAAAGGATACTCCTTGACTCAAATGGTCAAGCAGTTCTCTCAAGTATCATTTTCTACCTTTTTGAGCTAGAGAGATAGAAATGTATGAAAAGGGACCATGTGGATTTTTCTTTTACGTGTCTTTTTCAAACTCTTTAAACATGAAAAATGTACTTAGTTACGCCTTTGTTGGACTCGTTAAATTATTAAAAGACATCGGATTCATCATCATGACGGACATGAGCTTCTCCTTCCTAGGGCTCATTAAAATTGCTAGCTCAGTTTCATCCAAGGGAACAACTTACAGTGCAAGAATATGCTATCCCCTTCAAGTTTGTGATTAATAAATAATTTGGGTACTTTCTAGAAATGGTGGGGAAAAATTTAGAAATGTATCATTCATGTTGGAAAATCACACTTGAACATGAAAATCTTTGCTTCGTGTCAGGTTGGGACATCCTCCTTTGCATCGTTGACCTTCCTGGGTTTGGGCCGTTACTTTTTCCTTCCATATGATCTCTGCTACGTCATCATGACCATCGATCCTATGGATTCAGAAGCTGCAAAACTTCCAATTGTCTCGTTGATATGTTCAAGAGTTGTCCTTCTGCAGTTACACTTACCTTTGATTCTCTATATCATACAAGGTCATTTTGCATCCTCTCGTCTCATGTCAATGTTGTGGGATTCATTATGGCCCTCCTTCGAAACAGGCACTTTTTGTCGACTTCAACTCATTATCTAGGAAGTTGATTGAGAGATTCCCTTTGGTGCCTTAGAGCTTGCATGACCTAATGGAAAATCTTTCACACTCGAAGACAAGTTCACATCATTGGCTTTCGAACAAGTGATTTCACAGGTGTTCGACTTTAGTTCTTGTATTCACATTCTGTGAATTATGCTAGTAGTACCTTGAGGACCATTTTCATTATTGTTGGTTTATCTTGTGCTTGTTAACAATTTACATCGTTGACTAGTAATCAAGCAACTTTCTAGTATGTTCAATGTCAATACATCTATTCACATGTTAGGATGTGTACATTGATCAAGTCGTGTTGGAGCATAAGACCCTAGACTTATATCACAAAAAGGTACACGTTGCGAAATGGTGTGACATGATTATGATGATATGCATGTATTTTTTAGATGGAGGGTTGTGACCAAACCATGAGTTATCATATGTAATCCTTCTCATTATTGGGTGGCTATGATCATACCTTGGTTTCATAATGATCCTCTTTCACAGATGGATGCACCCATACCTAGACCCATTTGCATGATCATTCTCTAGATGGCTACACCCATGCCATGATTTATGTATCATTTGACATAGATATCAATTTATGTATATGTATTTGTACTTGCTTGCAAGTTTTATGATCGCAGACCTATTCCTTGCACTGATTTATAAAGCATTTCATCCCTCACTCTAGCTCGACCTTCACGCTTTAGGGGGCATCTGTTACACAAAATTTTGTCACTATTCCTATACTCCCCACTCCTTGATCCTGGAGGGCCTCTATAGTGAATCCCACATGCTTTGCCATTATGAAGAAACTCCCATTGTGTCCCTCTTCATGAGTACATCATTTCCCTTTTGCACCATTTCCCCTGAAACTTCTGTTTTTCCCAGTTTACAAGCCTGATGCTAATGGAATTTGTCTCCCCCATGCCAATGTGCAGAGATTAGCACTACTCCTCGTTCCAACCGGAGTGACTGAGCGGTGTTTTAGTCACATCAATCCTGTTATGGAAAGTTTTTAAAATTAGAGACAAAGCTTCCAGCTCTAGAAGCTTTGTAACAGAAGTCTGGTAAATGGTTTGGTCAGATGGGGTCGAGGATGACATTTTAGGTTCCTTTCCCCTATAATGATGGAACTACCTCAAGCGATAAGTCCTTCTCCCATGAGAAGAGGATCCATCTCCCATCCATATTTCCTATATAAAACTCCCTTCTTCCCAAGTACAAGTTGGTTTTTGGCTGAGTGTGAGTTTTATAGTTGCAAAGTGTTGATGTTATTTTGGAGTAGACAAGAAAGCTATTACTAGTTGTAGCTACCTAGTTGTGTGAGGGAGAACTGTGTTTTGGTTTAGAGTGAAGCCTAAAGGGAAGATGTTTAAAACTATTGTTGTTTGAAGCCATCATGGAATGTTAGTAGAAGTGTGTGGGAACCTGGTCTTGTAGGAGGAAAACTGCAACGTCAAGACAAATGGTTGTAATCTCTCTTTGATATTGATATATGCAACTATCGATTGATTTCCTACATGTTTTGTAATATTACATATCCATGTCTTAATGTTTCTTGACTTTTTAAGTAGGTTGAATTGCATTTTGTCTATTATTATGTTTGTGTGTTGTTGTTGTTTACTTGTTTCAGGAACTTGAAGAAGGAAGAAAGAGATTGCTGGAGCAAGCAAACAAGGACATCATCAAGAAGGATAAAAAGACCAAGAGGTAGGCCATCTTGATTGATTCTAAGCTAAATAAATCTTCCATAGAATGTATCTGTTGTGGCTAGACCCATTATCGGTCTAGAGGAATTCGTTCGTGTCTGCACTTATAATTTTATTAGCTAATTTATGCTAGATGAGCCTTGGTTGTTCATTCAATTGCCACCATCTCTTTGGCCGATCATATGAATTCATTTGGTTGTTTTTCATTTCCCAAGGGACTACAATGATGAGTGGTTTTATTATCCATCCTCGTGATGATTACATGTTTTTAGTAATTCCTCCATTGTCGGAACTAGTTGCTACTCTTTATACCACTCATTCCTTTAGGACAAGTCACCTTTAAAGTTCCTTTCTGACTCGTAAAACATGAAAAGATTTCTGAGTCTTTTTCACTTTTGACTCGTGAAATAAAATAAAATGGGGGGTTTGATTTCAACTCTTTTCTGACCCTTTAAAAACGAAAATATGGCCAAGTCCTTGTCATTTCTAACTTGTTAACGGATGCGAAATGTCATGCGCCCAGTATAAGTTTACCCCTTTTCTCGGCTAGGAGGCACTATTTACAAAGAAGGTACTCCTTGACTGAAATGGTCAAGTGATTCTCTCAAGCATTGTTTTCTACCATTTTGGGCTTGACAGACACAAATGTACGAAAAGGGACCATGTGGAGTTTTTTTTTTATGTGTCTTTTTTAAACTCTCTGAACATGAAAAAGATATTGTGTTACACCTTTGTCAGACTCGTTAAACTATTAAACAACATTCGATTCGCCATCATGATGGACATGAGCTTGTCCTTCCTAGGGCTCATTAAACCTACTAGGTCGGATTCATCCAAAGGATGAAATTACAATGCAAGCATATGCTATCCCCTTTAAGCTTTTGATTAAAAAATAATTAGGGTACTTGCCAAAAATAGTGGGGGGGGAATTTGGAAATCTATTAGTCGTGTTGGTAGCTCACTCTTGAACATGACACTCTTTGCTTCGTGTTGGGTTGGGACATCCTCCATTGCATCATTGACCTTTCTTGCTTTGGGTTGTTACTTTTACCTTCCATCTGATCTCTACAAAGTCATCATGACCACTGATCTTATGGATCTAGAAACTGCAAAACTTCCAGTTGTGTTGCCGATATGTTCAAGAGTCGTCCTTCTGAAATTACACTTACCTGTGATTTTGTGTATCATCCAAGATCATTTTTAATCCTCTCATCTCATGTCAATGATGTGGGATTCATTATGGCCCTCCTTCGACACAGTCACTTTCTGTCTACTTCAACTCATTATCTGGGAAGTTGACCGAGATATTCCCTTCGATACCTTAGATCTTGCATGCCCTAATGGAAATTTCTTCACACTCGATGAAAAGTTCACATCATTGGCTTTCGATAAAGTGATTTCACGAGTGTTCGACTTTAGTTCCTGTATTAATATTCTGTGAATTGTGCTGATAGTACCTTGAGGACCATTGTCATTATTGGTGGTTTCTCTTGCACTTTTTAAAATTTCACATCGTTAACTGGTAATCAAGCGACCTTCTAGCATGTTCGATGTCAGCACATCTATTTGAATGCTAGGATCTATACTATGATCGGGTTGGGTTGGAGCCTAAGACCCTGGACTCAGATCATAAAAAGTATAGTTTACAAAGTGGTGCGACATGATTATGATGATATGCATGTCTCTTTCAGATGGCTAGCTGTGACTAGACCATGAGTTATCATATGTTATCCTTCTCATTATTGGATGGTTGTGACCATACCTTGGTTTCATTATGATCCTCTTTGACGGATGGTTGCGCCCATACTTAGATCCATTTACATGATCATCCTCTCGATGGCTACGTCCATGCCACGATTCACATATCATTTGAGAGAGATAGATGTTTATGTACATGTGTTTGTAATTTCTTGTAGGTTTTTTGACAGAAGACCAGTTCCCCACACTAATTTATAAAGCATTTGAACCCTCACTCCAGCTTGACCTTGACACTTTAGGGGGCATCTGTTACACAACATTTTGTCACTATCCCTATACTCATTGTTCCTTGATCCTGGAGGACCTCTGTAATGAAGCTTGCATGCTTTGCCTTCATAAAGAAACTCCCATTGTGTCCCTCTTCATGAGTAGATCATTTCCCTTTTGCACCATTTTCCATGAAGCTTCTATTTTTCCTAGTTTAGAAGACCATCGTTGATGGCCTTTATCTCCCCTACGTCGATGTGCAGATATTAGCACTACCCATCATGCCGAATGGAGTGACTGAGTGGTGTTTCAGTTGTGTCAGTCTCGTTATGGAAAGTTTTTTAAATTAGAGCCGAAGCTTCCAGCTCTAGAAGCTCCGTAACAGAAGTCTAGTAAATGGTGTGACCAGATGGGGTTGCGGATGATAATTTGGGCTCCTTTCCCCTATATTGATGGAACTATCTCAAGGCATAAGTCCTTCTCCCATGAGGAGAGCATCCATCTCCCGTCCATATTTCCTATATAAACCTCCATTCTTCCCAGGCACAAGCTAGTTTTTGGCTGAGCGCCAGTGTTATAGTTGCAAAATGTTGATGCTATTTTGGAGTAGGAAAGCAAGCTATTACTAGTTTTAGCTATCTATTTGTGTGAGGTAGAAGTGTATTTTTGTTTGGAGTGGAGCCTAAATGGAAGAGCTTTAAAACTATTGTTGTTTGAAGCCATCGTGGAATGCTAGCAGAAGTGTGTGGGAACTCACTCTTGTCAGAGGAAGACTGCAACGTCAAGAAGAATGATCGTAATCTCTATTTGATATTAATATATGCAACTATCGATTGGTTTACTACATTTTTTGTAATACTAGATATCCATGTCTTAATGTTTCTTGACTTGTTAAGTAGGTTGAATTGCAATTTTTCTATTATTATGTTTGTGTGTTGTTGTTGTTTACTTGTTTCAAGAGCTTGAAGAAGGAAGTGAGAGATTGCTAGAGTGAGCAAGCAAGGACATCATCAAGCAGGATAACCAGACCAATAGGTAGGCCCTCTTGATTGATTCTAACCTAAGGAAGTCTTCCATAAAATGTATCTATTGTAGCTAGACCCATGATTGGGCTAGAGGAATTTGTTTGTGTCTGCACTTATAATTTTACTTCACCACAGTTATATTGAATTTTCATTTACAAAATCATATTATAAAGTCTCCATTTTTGGAGGAGGTCCATTAGGTGGAAACAAGGCCCACATACTGATTGGATTCACTACAGTAAACAAAAAAAGGTCTAATTGGGGGATTCACTAAGGGATAACCCTAATTTCGAGATGATCATTATTTCCCATGGATATTTTATCAAGGAACATGTTTTCATATGTAGAATGTTTGTTTTTCCTAGAACTGTCGATTGACTCAATTTGTAAAATGGACACTAAAAATATGTTACCATGGATGTCACAAATCAAGATAGGGATTTCTATATGAGCAAGAAATATGTTGTTAACATCTATATCATCTAATGAAAGGAAATTATCAGTTGCACAAGAATGATGATAGGAGTGTGAACCTTTGGTATAAAAAACACAAGGATGATTTTTTCTTCTACCAAAATCCTAAAGGTGGAAAGATCCATTTTATTGTTGGAATTCAAATGAAGTATCTGTTAGAGATCATGGTGATGTTACACCATAATAGCTCTCAATTCATGGATTCAACATTTAGCACAAATAAGTACAGGTTGATTATATTGTTAATGGATAATTTAAGATAATCATTTTATTTGTAGCGCTTGAACACTACTAATATCCTAAACTTGATTTCATACATTTTTTTTATATGGTAGTATTAGTTGTACACACTAATGGTATTTTATGAGAAATATAGTGGGGTGTCAGTTGCATGGGTGGTGGCATCATGTAACATATTACAAAACGTTGCACTATGGTTGGATAACCTCATACATAGTTATTACCAACTTTATTTTGATTCCAAAGCCAATGGCTTCATGGTTGAAAATGCATTGGATGAAATAACTGCATTATGGTAACTTTGATATTCTTATTCTACAGTGAAAATTGTATTTATTCTAATAAAATTACACTTTAAGTGAACTTAATGTGTGAGGAGAATCATAAGGTGTAAATTTATCTTATGCGTTTGGCATGTATGTAGGGAATGGCTAAAAATGTGAATCTATTGGCTGGTATTCTAGAGAAAACAAAAGAGATGCTTAATGATATAGGTTTGATTATGAAATATTCTTCCAATGATTAAGTGACCATTACAATTAATGAATTCCTCAAAACAATTGCTAATGAGGAGAAGTTCTTACAACATTTTCATTATAATTGGGTTGTGTAATAATATCCACATATCAATTGGCAGCAGCTCTAGTTAGGGCATGTTAGAAGAGATGAAGCTGAATCGATTCTTTGGTAATGGAACTTTATGAACAACACATATGAAAGGAGAGATTATTATTTGTGGGGTCTTATCCAGGTTTACCTTAACACTTGGGAATGTCAGAAAGAATATTGGTAGGCATAGGAGGGCAATTAGGGTTATGTAGAAGGGGATCATTAATGAGTTAGATGAAATCTGGGAGCCACAACCCAGCCATATCAGGAAGAAAGGGAGGATTAGTGACCATGTAGGTAGAGGTTCCATCAGTGGGGTTAAGTCCATGAAGACCTAGGTTACTAGCTTGGTTTCCACCACTCACATTAGTGACTGACATGGTGGCATTATGGGGATGGGAGGATGTGGAATTAGAGGAAGAGCTAGAGGAATAAAAAGAAGTAGAGTCACTCTGGGGACTCAACAGAGGAATAGGAGGATGGACTCTAAATTGAAGGGGTGGATTAAGATGTCCTAAAGGCAATTGGGAGTGAAGATAATGATATCTCCAAGATAAATGCCTAGGGGGCGCAATGGTGTTAAGACAAATATAATTTAAGAGACTAAAGTGTTATTATAGGAAAAAAAGAGGAAGAAAAAATAAGAAAACACCTAGCGAAATGGTGACAAGTGTAAACTAATTATATTGATATGCTACTCTATTTCAAGAAAACATGCCCTATAAAAGAAAAAACTACCTCTAGCCTAAAGGTCATATAAAACCTCAAAGAAGTCATAATTCTATTGCTTCATATGGCATCACAAAAGATTTCTTATGTGACAGAATCAGATCCCTGTAAGTAGAGTTGTCTAGAGAAAGGTGGGGTAGGGGACGAAATCCTTGCTCATAACCAGTCCTATAGGGTGTTTTCCTAAGATTAGCTACTAAGGTTACCTTCATCCCATAGGGGTGGCCGAGCCTTAAGCTTCTTTGTGATCAACCATGGGATTAAATTTCCTACCACGGGTGGGTAGCCTCAAGGAGAATCGCTTACACTCTGATCTAGCTTAACCCCCTCTGAATCAGGTGTCTAACACACTTTGGCTTTGTAGCGTGGGATGATGAATGCTTTTAAGCAACCTAATATGTCAATTTTCTATGTGTTAATATAAGTTATTAGTGGGTTTTATTGGAATCCTATCCCACTGATTCTACACGGTCCTAACTACAAATATTTTTTTTTCCCTAGTGCCCAAGTGTGCTTAATCTATATGAGTTGAATTATTAAGGTGTAGTGTTTCAAGTATTGGCTTGGTGGTGTTAAAAAAGCTCACATTCATTTAGGGTGTGTGTGTATGACAAATATTTCAAGTGGATGAGTTAATTAAGCATGTTTGGATGATGCCATGTCCTGCTAAAAATAAAGTGTTCAAAACTGTAAATAATGTTTAAAATGGATTGTAAAATAAACAACAAAATCAAGCACACAACCCCCCACCAAAGTCATCTATTATATAGCTAGGAAAGAGAAGGAAAACATGCAACTAAAATAAAAAAAAATACAACCAAAATATCTAATGTCTAAGGCACTGGGATCTAAATGCAGCAATCTACTGAAAACAATGCATAAAATTGACATAAACCAGAGGTGAAAATTATGGAAAAGGATAGGAAAGAAGCTACAAAAACATGACACACAGGGGGATGCTAAGGGGGAAGGAAACACCAAACTCTAATGGGAGTAAAATTTTGAAGAAACTATCTAAAAGGGCTACAAAATAGTGGACAAAGCCCTAAAAAATAGAGGCTAAAAATGTTGCACACTAGACTCCTCAACTCAACAATTCTATTCCTAAATGGTGGAGATTTAGTCTAATCCATAGGGGGATTTTTCCTTCCTTAATGAATAAATATTAAGAGGATATAGGCCTAGAGGTGGCTCGGAAAACAACAAGATCCCTTTCCACCACACAAACAACACTCTAAGTAAAATTGGAAAAATCTAAAAAAAATTATGTAAAATTGTAGAGTTTAGAAACTGACCTGAAAAGAGCATTGACGTAGTTTTTGGGCTGAAAATTGTGGTCTGGGAGTAGAAAAATGGCCAAAAATGCACTTTTTTCCTACTTCTCTTGCTCAATAGATCTTACCTGAAATGTGCCATCTCCTGCTCATCTGGTACCTATGACCTGCTGTAAGATGCAGAACCCCAACGAAAATAGAAAAATTTCCAAAAAACGAAGGAGATATAAACATATAAATTGAGATGGATAAAAATGGCTCGAAAAACACCGCAAATATACAATAAACAAATAATAAATAACCTACAACAAAAGATCATATGAAACCCAAAACATATAGCAACGAAAATGAGAATCTAGCAACCAAATGGATCTATGAATAACAAAATTTTATTAATATAAATTTTAAACTTTGTGAGGAGAACTTATAAACATGGGTCTATAGATCCCCCTCTATGGAATGGTTCATTTTGATTTGCTTGTGCTTCGACGATTTGTTTCTCTCTCAACTTACAATGGGAAAAAACAAAAAAAAATAGCTTAAACTCAAGTGGGAGCTCAAATGTGATGACATGATAGTGGTGATGATGAGAATGATGAAGGTGAAGAATGAATGGAAAAACCCTCTATTTATAACAAAGTATTGAGCCAAATTAGGGATTAGAAAATAATAGAATATTATTGACTAAATCAAATTCTAACTATTGTGAATACTTTATGATAATTTTGTTAGCGAAAAGATATTCAAAATGGTCAAATACATTTATTTAGAAAGTGGTTGAAGTAATTATCAAATAGAAATGCTTTATTAATCAGTTTGTAAGAATTAAGAAAGGTGTGAATTTGAAATAATTATTAAATAATGGTTTAACAATTATTATAAAAAAGGGAATAATAAACAAATATTGATTTATTTAATTATTCCAGTGTGACTAAGTCAAAGGTGATCAGAAATAATTATCAAATAATGATTCAATAATAATTTCTATAAAAAATTGAATAAATAATGATTTATTCAATTATTCTCATGAGGTTTTTGGATTTTAATGAAAAATAATTTCGAAAAAAAGGCTTACTAAATTATTTCCCATGGTGAAAGTGAATTTACTATGTTTAAATTAATCCTACATGTTTTATTTCGATCAATCTAGGAAAAAATGGCTAGGTGATCATTTTTGGGCGATAATATCAAGTGTATTTTTTCCCCGTTTAAATCTTGTGTAATAATGAAACCATTCTTAAGCATATTTTTTCTTTATTTCTAGCTTCTGTGAAAATGAAACCACTTACACATTATCCCTTGTGATCGCCACTTTTTATCAACATGTTTCTGCCACATGAGCCTTGGTTTTTCTCATTTTATCATGACCACCCACTTGGATGATTACTCACTTTCACTTGGTTTTTTACCCTTTCCAAAGGAACCCCTATGATGAGTGGTATTATTAGCGTGCCTCTTGTCCTATACATGTTTTGAGAAGTTCCACCATGACTGAAATAAGTTGCTACCCTTTATACCACTCATTCCTCCAAGAGTTCTTCTTTAAGAACTTTTCAGATTATGAAAATATGAAAATATTGTTGAGCACTTGTCTTTTTGAACTTGTTAAAGTAAATTAAAAGACATTTTCCTAGTATAAGTCTAACTCATTTCCATACTAGGATGGACTACTTACGAAAAAGGAATACTTTAGTCAAAGATGGCTAAAAGGTTCTCCTTGGTATTCTTTTACGCCTTTTGGGGCCTAAGAGACTAAACTATGAAAATTAATTTCTTGGAGTTTTTTTCCTCTTTTGGAAACTCTCTAAACATAAAAAAGGAGTTAAGTTACACCTTTGTTGGACTCGTAAAAATATTCAAGAATGATGAAATAATCAAGCATGATGAGACCAAACAACTTGTTTTTAGTGTTTGTAAAAAACATTTACAAGGATTCATCTGAAGGATGAACTTATAGACCAAGCATATGTTATCCTCTTCAAGCTTGTAAAAAAAAAGAGGTGGTGGTTAGAGATGGTAGGAAAATTGAGAAAACAAGATTTATACCTGTTAATGGCAGTGAGTCACTCTTGAACATGACACTCTTTCACTTCATCTTCGCGACTACTTTAGGTTTGTGAATCTTCCAGTCTCTTTATTGATTACACCTTTGAGTCAATGCTACGAACTCCCTTTAGTGTCGTCGATATGTTCAAGAGAAATTCCACCATTAGTTGAGATCTATTGCAGTACCTTAAGCCTTACTTCATGTCTTCCTTTCCTGAACCAACTTTATATGATTACATTATGTCTCAATCTTGATACTTGTTTCGTGTCATTGATGAGGGATACATCAAGGCCCTCTTGCAACAAGTCACTTCCTTACAACATCAGCACATTATCCAGTAAGTTGATTTAGAAACTCCCTTAAGTTCCTTCGAACTTGCATACTTCAATGAAAATTTTCCTCAATTTTGGTGATATGTTTTCATCTTGGTTTTCGACTGAACAATTATGTGTGGTGTTTGAATTCAAATCATTAATTCACACCTCATGGATTGTACTGTAGTAGCTTGGAGACCATTATCATTATCATTTGTTTCTCTTGCATCTTTGAATGCTTACATCATTGGATAGTAATCAAATGGTGTCTAGCATGTTCTACTCGAACTCATTTATTCTCATGGCTAGACTCATACTATCAAGTGATGAGGTACAAGAACAAAAGTATAGTTTCATCCATTTGGGTTGTGCCTTTTGGATTCATACCATATCACAGAGTATGATGGCTGTGATCGTTAAAAATGTCGTCCAACCATGGTTCAACCATCTTTCATCAGTGGACACATGTTTGATTATTTTATATGTAATATTGACTTATAAGTTGAGTATGAGTATGCCTACCTCAACAATGATATTATGATGATTATGTATTGTAATAGATGATGATCTCAACCATACTTTTCTTCATCTGGATTTGTCACATAGTAAAGCACTTTAGTCCTCAACCATTTCTTTTTATTTTGTACTTTAGGGGGAAATCTGTTACATGTCATTTTGTCACATATGATCAAATGACCTAGAAACTAAATCAATCAACATCCTTGACACCTTTTAATAATCCCTTTGCAAAGCCTTGAGAAATGTATCTGCAAAGAATCAAAGTTTTCTGGGTTAATCAACTCAAAAACCTAGTTTTTGGACCCATCAAACATTCTCTTCTAGCAACCTGCACTATTACATGTTTCACAATTGAGCACCTACACTGAACATCACACGTTTCCTTCATTTCATGTGTGATGGTTCTAGAATTTTGAGAAAAATAAAAAATAATTTTGAATCTTCTCTTTCCAAAATATTCTAAGGTGGATTTAATAATTTACTAATGATTGATATCTCTAACTCCTATCCTAAGGGTCTTGTCTCTTATCACTAGAACTTATGTTCCCTCATATTTGGATCTAAGTCCTAGATTGGTAAATCCCAAACTACCCATTTATCTTATAAATTCATTGCCTCGCATAGAGTATATGTTAGCTTTTAGAGACTCTTAGCTTTGCCTTGATGTTGATGATTTTTACCTAAGGATACATTAACATCCCTAAGTTGTGATTGAATATTTTCTTTGTGTCTAAGGAAGGACAATTTTGGTGGAAGACATCTACATGATCAAAATTTGTAAAAGGATTGTAATCTTCTCCTACATTTCATTAATACAAAATGCTTTGTTTTCCTATTCTTATGTATATTTGATGCATATGTACACTAGTTCCTATTTGACTCAATTATTAGAGATATTAGTTTGTGTATCTTGTAGTTCACATGCTTGTTATAATCATCTTGCAGGTTCCATTTATACTGCTTGGATCTAAAAATAAAGTTTACGAGGGAGAAGAGGATAACTTTCGTTGCACTCAAGGTGAGTCCTTCCTCCATATTCTAATTTCTCTAAGGAAAGCACACATTTTTAATTTTTATTGTTTCTAAATCAAGCCACTAGATTTTGGGGATTCGCTTCTCTCCATAGGAGAAATTTTTCCATCAAACAAGATGGATTTCTGGTTTACTAAGTGCATGATTGTTCTAAAATATTAGTAGCAACTCATGCATTTTATTCTTCTTGTTCATGCCCATTCAACTAAAATTTTCAACCCATTGAGTATCTTATATTTTTTTTTCTATCACCACCTATACATGGGAGAAAAGAGTCATTCCAAAGTTAAATTAGACATTCATTGACTGAGGAAGAATATAGGAGACATTAGCTCAACTATTCCTACAAAGAAATTTCTGACTGTTTATGCAAGGAAAATTATCAAGGGAATTGAAGGATATCAAAGTTAGAAAATTCTTGTAAGACACCATTTCACAAATTTCTCCTAATTCTTCCTCTCCTCCTTTATTCCCACTTAAATTAGTAATAAATCCATTAGGATTTCCCCCAAGCATACCCAAAATATGAGATCTACCAGTAAATGATTTGTAGTAGTAAAGCCAAAGCCAAAGGAGAACAAAACAACATGGACCACCCATTTTGAACAAGTACTAAATGTAGGCAAAGAATCTAGTTGGCACAAAATTGTTGTTGCATGCTACAATTTTTCATATTTACAGTCCCAAAAATTAGAGTTTGTCACCTAAAGGCTAATTGTGAGAGTACACTAGATAAAATACAAGTTCAGATCCTAATAAGAGCTTACAATGTAATTTTTTGTAGATCTAGATTTAATTTTATCTGGTAGGTAGAGATTATGGGCATACTAAACCACATTTGATAAAAGAAGCAACTAGCCGTCTTTGCATCACTATCAACACAATCCAAAGACAGATTTCAATTATTTCTTTAATATTTTGGGGTGTAGATGAGGAGAACATAAACATAGAAAACACTCATAGGGTTATATGAGGCTATAATTGCCCCGCATACCTATAGGTGATATTCACTACTCCCCTCCTAACTCTAGAAACATGAGGATTTACATGACCATTTAAAAAAAAATAGAAAATTTCCAATTCTAAAATTACCTTCTTAAGAAATTTCCCTGTCAAACATGAAATATTTCTAATTAAGTGAAAAATAGTTTGACATTATAATTGTAGAAATTGAATTAGTATAAATGTTATTTAGCTTAGACCAACTCAAATGCGATGAAGGTTGCATTCTTATTGTTGGTTCTAGATTACTAATGGTAAGGAAACAATCAAATGTTTCTGATAGGAATGATTATTGTAGCAAGATAGGACAGATATGGCATGCATGCTAGTCCTATATCTTAGCCTACAAATCCTCATGCCAAATCTACCAACACCATAATTGGAAAAAAAAGGTGAAAAATCAAGCATACCATAGAGCCACTATATATCAATGGATATTCATCCATATGGATTGCACTTTCTCTACCTTTTTAATAATTTTGCATGCAATTTTTGATAAATGGTTTGAAAAATTGGAAATTTTCACAACCTTTTCAAAAATCCTCATAGCTAGCTCTTCCCTTTTCCCCTTTCATTGAATTGTAATTCTCCCTATCTGATTTCCTTGAATTTCCTATTTGGGTCATTATGAAAAATGTTTGTTTAGACGTCATCCTACCAACATTTTAAGATTTTTTTTTAGAACCCTTTATATCTCATATTTGTTGCTTGGCCCATACAAGCTTGATGTTGCAGCATAGCCACTAATACCACCTTTAACATAACCCCTACCCACTATCATTTTATTCTAGTGTCCTACTAATGCACAAACCCATGGTAGATACCCTTAGAATCTTGTAACCTAAAAATTTCCTCATCATTAAGAAATTTCTATTTCATGAAATGAACATATAAATGCATTCCAAAATTCAGTTAATATGTGCATGCCTATTCTAATATGATAATATTCCTTCAAATAACAACAAAATACATTTCATTAACATACATATATAAACATGCCAGCAAAAATAAATACATAAGTTAAATAGTTATATTTTAAGTTGTGCCAATTAGCTATGGGCATTTGACATTCCACCCAACCATAAACTAGATTGTTGATTTTTCTTTCAACATCTGATTGCGTTGTATTTCATATTTTTTAATTAATAAACTATTACATAATTTTTAGATAGATATGTAGTTCCTTTTATTATTTCAAACTCGTCATCATTGTTTGCATATGCCTTGTTTGGACCAGATCTAAATACATTGGAAGTAGGAAATGATCACATGAATACTTAGAAATATGGTTAACAATTCATCATATGGACACTGATGAGGTGACCAGAAAGTTATCATGATGTTTACTTATAGGATTGTAAGACAAAACAATATTTTCTGCACGCAAAAATAAGTGTGATGGCATTTCCTTGAAATCATGGCATCAAACACCAGTATTGATTGGATATGATGTAGTATATATGGAAAATAATAGTTATTGAAACCTAAGTAACTATAAGATTATTTCAACCATTCATGGTGAGTCCCTTCCTCGAATTCTTTTGAATATTTAGAAACACTTGTATTCCTTCCTTAAATTTCTATGTTTTATTTTTTTTCAGATCCATTGGAAGTACAAAGGAAAATATAAGAAAGCATCTTGATGATACAAGTTATCTTGATGATACAAGTTTATAACCATTTGTTTGAAACTGATTACAGTAAATTCTTTGTTGCTTCATATTAACAGTTGAAAGGAATGCTTCACAAATCCTTGTATATTCTCAACATCAATAAATATATGACTCCCTGCATTTATTTTTAGTCATTTTTTTTCCTTCATGATTTTAAGTGAAGATGAAAGAAATTTTAAATGAAACCTATTCTAGCCGTTGAGTTATGGGAAAGAGTCATTGAAAGTAAATTCCTTATTACCATGTTATGTATATTATATATATATAATATAAATAATATATTATATATTATATATATATATATATATATATATATATATTATATATTAATATATATTATATATTATATATATATATATATATTTAATACATTACACCAGCACACGGTGACCATCGATTGAAAAGAAATCAATAAATGGACCTTAAAACATATTAAGGTATTAGGATTTGTGTTTGCTGGATTTCATGGTCAACCTCATACTACAATTAGATTTAATAAAAAAAACAAAAAATAGAGATAGAAGAAGTAGGTGTGCAATATTCGCCTTTTACTTCGGGATAACATATAAATTCTTGGCCCCTATTTTTCGTAATCTTTCCCTTCCATCATATATTCATCTCTCAAACAATAATTAATAGGAGTAATAGATGCTAAAGTGAATTTGGCTAGAAATAACTATTTCAGAGTTGAATCATCCATTTACATTCATTTAATTATTTCCTCCTAGCCCTTTCTTTATAAATTGTTAAATGAGCTATAATTTAATATAGTTTCATTATATCTAAAATTAAAAAAATATAAAAAAATTCAAAGCTTCCCATATTGGGGTTTTCTATTGAAACATTTTGCATTTTACGGTGAGTTTTAAGGACTGAAAACTTAAAATTTGGTCGATTCAGTAAATTTAACTGCAAGGTAGACCTTTCCATATTCTAGTTTCAACCACAAATTAGTATATGGAATGATTTAAATTATGCTAGGGCTAAAAAATTTGTGCAACCTCCTCATCTAAAGTGAGAAACACAAATTTTGCGAAATTGAAGCACAAAAATCTTAATAGGAAATTTAATCATAATTGTTTTGCATTTTGGCTTATCCTCCGAATGTTATTATTGCTGAATTTGAACATGAAAGTGAATTAGGTCAGAAAAGAAAAAAAAAATTACAAATTTTAGCTAAAGGGAATCTTGACATAAAACAATGTGCAACAACATGTCAGTCAAAGGAAGTTTGCTTTGGTAGAGAAAAGTGGAGGAAACTCTAGTTTATTTGAATTGTTTGTGAATGTTTAGGATATTCATCTATATAAAAACCCAACACCTTTGGTTCTATGGAATAGAAACAAGTCAAGAGATACAATCACTGCAAGATGGGAAGATATAGGATTGAAGCCCTCAACTATTGTTGGGTTAGGAACATATGGAGGGTAATTACAAAACATATTTTTCTTTGTTAAATTTAAAGTCTCATCTTTCTTCATTTTGTCTTGACTAATGAAAATTTTCTTTTATTAAATATAACAACAAACAAAATCAGGAGAAAATCACCAATATAGGCTCAAAGAATCAATGAAGCCTCATGCATGCAAAATGTTTATTTTAGCAAGAATTTCTCACTAGTGACCATTGAATCTAGTAATCACAAAAGTTATAGATCTTTTTTTCCTACTTCGATAGAATTGGCTAGTCTACATTCTGAGAAGTGGTGGTTTATGCCACTAAAAAAAGAGAGATCACAATATTTTTTTTCATAATTAAGAATATAAACATGAGACTGAGACTTTAGGCAGGTTTATGTATTTTTCTCTTTTTCTACATCTTATTGAAAGAGATAAAGTTACATTGTTGTTAGAGTTGTTATTAAGTTAGTGATATTTTTATAGAAATAAAAAAAGAGGCAGAAGTGACTACTTATTGAACCTAAAAATAGTTTCTTAAGTTACTTCGTAATGGAGGCTCATCAAACAATAAATTCTGAAAATATCCTTAGGGTCACCAAGAAGTAACTTCTGCCACTTTTTTGATGGCCATAAATATATCACTAACTTAATTACAACTTTGACGAAAATGTAATTTCTATCTTTCAAAATAATGTAGAAAAAGAGAAAAATACTTAAAATTCTAAAGTTTCACTTTCATTTTAGATTCTTAATTATGAAAATAATGGGTGTGATGCTTCTTTTCTTAGTAGCATCACCAACCAATTCTTAGAACATATAATAGCTAATTCTATACACATATGGAAAAAGAATCTATAACTTTTGCAATCATTAGTTTGGATTGTCAGTAGCAAATAATTGTTGTTTAAATATGCATCCTGCATGCATGAGGTTTCAAGGATGCTTTAAGGCTTCCTTAGTGATTGACTTCCAATTCTCCTTGTTGTTATATTGAAAAAAGAAAAATTTCATTATTCAAGGCAAAATGAAAAATGATAAGGCTTTAAATTTGAGAAAGAAAAATACGTTTTGTAATTACCCTCCAAGAGTTCCTAACCCTAACAATAATTGAGGGATACAATCCAATATATTCCCACTTTGCAGTGATTGTATCTCTTGAGTTGCTTCTATTTCCTAAAACCATAGTTGCATGGTTGATGGATAGGGGACCTTCGCAAACCTACGCAAAGTTCTTACAATTACAATAAACCAAAGTTTCATCCACTTTGCTACACCAAAAGGAACATCCCCTAATTTACATGTTTCTACACACTCCATTATGTCAATATCCCTTTAGCTAATATTTAAATTCTATCTATTCTATCATTCACCTAGTTCACTTTCTTGTTCAAATTCATCGACAATAAAATTTGGGAAAAGCTAATAATGGAAAATAATTAAGATCAATTTCACTATTTAGCTTTCCCTTCTTCAATTTTGCAAATTGTATGTTTGTGACATATCTATAGGAGACGATGCAAATTTTTTAGCACTAGCATAATCTACACCATGGAATATACTAATTTTTGGTTGAATCCAAAGTATGCCAAGGTCTAACTTTCCTTTAAATTTGCCAGATATGGAAAACTTTAAATTGCTAGTTGTTAAAACTAACCAAAATTCAAAATGTTTCGATAAATCTAAATATAGGCATAATTTAGAAACATTGGGGTCTTAAAAATGAGCCTCTAAGGAATATTATAACAAATTAATAGTCAAAATATAACATATAACTTAGATTACCATCATCAAATTTTAGAGGAAAAAACGAGAAAGCCCTACCTTTCACCTTGTATTTTCAACTTATCTAACTATGGTTTTACAACATTTTGAGTGGCAACACCCATTGGATGCAAAATTTAACTCCTCATCCAAGGACTACCCATGATGCATACTTTCAATGGATCCCACTACATGAAAAAATGTGATTGCAACCACATTTTACAAGTATTTCTCATTTTCATGTAAAGAGATCCATCAAAATTATGTAACATGGGTACTCCTTGGACGAGAAATTAAATTATGCATCCAGCTAGTGCACCCACTTGAAATTTTAGTTAAATTATAGCTGGATAAGTTGAAAATAAGTTGAAAAAATAGTCATTTTTTTTTGTCTTTTTACCTTCTTACTTCAAAAAAAATGCGTGAATCATTCTACCATGGTTATATATCATATTGAATCCTTTCATTATTATAAATATTATTTTGGTTGTATATTTTTGCTTTGAGGCCCATTTTTTACTTCAAAATTCTCTATTGTTTAAATTTTGTTATTTGTTAATTTTAGCAAACAATTTAAACTTCTGTAAAGCGGGAGATCAAGGAGGACATATTTTTAAAACATTTTTTTGTATATTTTTTATGTTTTATTATAATTAATATAACTACACTTTGAGGTTAGCCATGAATTATAGCAAACACAACTCCTATTTTTCCTTCCTAACATTTAAGTTCCAAAATTTCATTCTTGTTTTTCATATGAATGTTACTTATAATTTTATAAAGATAGACAAAGACAGGGTCATGAATGTTTAGCTTTCAATAGCTCTTTTTGAATGGATTTTAAATTCCTAAGTGGGTGTCATGGACCTCCTAGACCATAATGGCTGTGTAGGTGATAATTACATTCTAGCCTTCAACTTTTAAAGCTTAAAATCATGAAGGAAAAATATGAAAAAAAATAAATCCAAGGAGTCATCTATTTCTTTATTTTGGGAGAGGAAAAGGATTTGTGTATCATCCTTTTCAAGTGTGAATATGGAGCAACAAATAATTCATTTTAATGATTTGCAAATGAAATATTACAAACC
>APFE031019147.1:0-53157 GCA_000404065.3 Pinus taeda
CAGGAAACCCCCTCTTAAATAAATCTTTTTGATGTCTTATGAGATTGCTGGCTTGAACAACTTGTGGGACCCTTGATATCCTTGGAGGTGACTATTCCCGCCGAAGAAGTCATCACACTCCAATAGAGCTGGCAACCTATCGTTTGAAAACACAGAAAACACTTGCAAACGAATTGTTAGTGCAAAAAGAGACTTGGCATATAGAGACCAAGTTGAGCTTGTCATTCAATCGAGAATGGACAAGCTACAACAAGTGTACAAAATATACCAAGCCCAGAGGAGATTTGAGATAGCTACAAATCTCTCCTCCCTAGACAATAGTGCCTTCAGGTAAAATAAAAACAACTAGATAGCAAATGAAAATCAAATGAATATCAAACGACACAGGTATACCTCATGTACCAAAGCATGCACCACAAGAGAAGCTAGTAACCCCAAAGACTTTTATTTATTTATGTGAAAACTGAGTACAAAATCCGGCAGAGTCTCTGCCCGCCCAATAGCTTGTTCTATCCTTACAATAAGAGCCCAAGGCTCATATAAATAGGAAAATGGGAGATGATCCCAAGGCAAATTCCAATGACAAGTGGCAATCAGGTGAAGATCCCAATGAAAAAATGAAATGACAATTGGCTGATATGACTGTCCATGTGTGAAGATAACTATTGTAGGATAAACATGTTAATTGCTGTGCTAGATCGGCTGCCTTTGTAACTTCTTTTGGCTGGCTGTGAAGTGGCAGCAAGTTCTTCTCTTTGCTGGCAGCGAGTTCCCTTGACTGATATTTTCATGAGACAACTGCTAGACTAAGTGGGAGAAATATCCCACTCAACGAGCTTCTAACCGAAACATATGAACCATTAGATCAACGCTGTCCCACATAACTGCTATTGACTCTTCGACTGGGCCACGTGACTACTGTAATATCCACTTAACTGTTGTTTTAAATATGCTGGAACATATGCTGAGAATGCTGAGTGTAACTTGCTGTTTGCTGGAGATAACTCCCGTTAAAAACTGCTGTGGCAACTGCGTGAAATATCAACGTTAAACTGCCTTTGCAAACTGCTGTATAACCCACGTTAACTTGCTGTTTGTGCCCACGTAGACTTGCTGAATCTGCGTTGAAGATTTGCTGTAATATCCACGTAATGCTGAGTACGGACTTTGTGCCACGTAATTTTATTGCTGGCTGAGTTTATACGTATTACCTTTGACTGCGTTAACTTTGAGAGGTCCCACGTTATACCTGTATAATATGCGTACGGACTTGGCATGTTGGGTGTGAGTAATACGTAAATCCTTTGGTGGGCTGAGGTGGGTCCCATACCCCCTCACTTATTTTTAATTCCAAGTTTGTTTTAAATTAAAACAAAAATAACCTTTAATTGCTTAACCTTTGAAAAAATTTCATTGCCTCATGAACTCACGTGGGCCCAGTTGACTGTCCGTTGACTTGCTCTGACTTTCTTTGACTTGAGTTGAAACTTTATGTGGTGGACCCCACATTGCTTGCCACATCACCCTTGATCCTCTGTTTGACTTCCATGTCAAAATTTGACTTATTTTGACTTCGGAATTTTTTTTTTTAATTTTTCCAATTATTCATTTTTTTGAATTTTTTCTTCATTTTTGCCACTGTCACTTGAAAAATCGCCTTTTGAGGGACTCTGAGTCATTTTTTGACCCCAAAAGTAGGCTCTAGGAGAATGCTGGGCCTCTGAGGATGAATTTCGACTGGTCATACGCCCCAGACATCTCCTAAGGCCACTTATTTATGCCTTTACATAAAAAAATAATTAAAAAATCCCGTTTTGTGGGAAATTTTTAACTATTATTAAAAAATCCTACCTAGACCTAGCCAAATTCCACGAAACTTTACGTGTGATCTAGTATGGTAATATACATCGACCCTAGACACTAAGATGTGTCAGGGGCTCAATCTTCAAACCGCCACCTCGGCTTTGGGGTAAAAATGAGTGAAAAAATCCAGAGAATTATCCGTCTCTGAAAAAGAAGGGATAATTAACCGGATAAAAAAAACACTCCAAGGTGTACTCGTTTGCTGATCGCGTCCCACATCCTAGGCCTGTTACAAATTCAAGAAACTCATCATACTAGCATCACTTATTACAATTCCCTGCAGGGTGTGGAATCTGGGTACAAAGAAGAAAGATGATGAGAAGATAGAAGGAGTGTTAAGAAACTCTGTTGACTGATGACATCTGATGGTACAAGTGTCCTCTGGATCATTCTTGGGCATGGAGTCTTCACATAATCATCAGGTGCTACTCCAATAGTCAACAATGTCAAAGTAGTTAACCCTAGGACATTTGCAGAGAAAATCAAATTTGTGGAAGGGGATTTTTCAAATATTTGTGGTTTGAAGGCTTGGAAATTTAATTTTAATTTTTTTTGGGTAAAGGCGCAAGCCTTTGGGGCCTTTTTCTCCATAAGCTGAGAGCTCAAAGAGGCCATAAATTTCCTCTGGTGCTGTAATATCCCAAACGGGATATTTTTGATAATTTTGTAGAAATCTCACCCATAAATTTTCCATAAATACCATTCATTTAACAGAAAAATTGCCATGTAAAACATAACCAATAGAGTGCATGCAATTCAATAACACAATGAGAAAAAATAATCTCAGCTTTCATTATAATAAATCACTGAGAGAGTGTACATGATGATATAACTGGGATAGGTAATGTGGTCTCCAAACTAATCTGCTCCAATGCTGAAATCAACCCTCCAAAACTGAACTGAACTGCCACTGCTGAGATCTCCTGTAAATTCTAGATGAATTCACCAAGGGGAGATGGGTGCTCACCCAATCTCTCTAAATCACTCGAGGTTTTCCACCCTAGGGCTACCAATGAAGTAGAGAACTGGGTTCTTAACCTCTCATACTAAACAAATATCAAATCCAAGATGTCGTCTAATGGCCTCCTCCTCTTTTATAGATCTGCTGGACCCCTCTAGAACCTCCCATTTTATTATTATTTTATTAATTTAGCACTTTTCCTTCTTTTTATTTGAATTAAAATATTCTTTTTAATGTGGGAAAAGGGGAAATCGACCACCATGTCTCCTCAGGTCACTGAAAATCACTTCTAACTATTCCATCCTGTAGACCTCCTCGTTCTGGTTCCAACGAGCTATTACACTAAGGTGTTCCGTCAAGTATTCCTCTCAGAATGCCAACTTAAGCATAATTAACTAAGTTAAGCCAATAATAACCTTGTTTTTTAAATGTTGTCAGAATGTGATAGAACAAAAAACAACCTAGGTAGATGATGGAATACGCCAAGTGAATGTCATTGAATCGCATAGAAAATCCTCAAAACCCCATGAAACATCTCCAAAGCCCTTGGGCCTGCTAATGAAGTAAACCTGCACCTATGACCTATCTGCCTCCAACCCTGAAAGTCCATCCTAACCATGCCATGAGGAACACTAGAAAAATGAACATCATAGGTGAAAAAGCTTCTTTGGTTTGGACATCTTGCAAAGCTAGCGAAATATTTGTGAAGGTTTAAGGCTTTAAACTTCAAGGAATTAATCATAAATTTTTTGTAAAAATTAAAATTAAAATTTTGAGCCATTTTCCTTGCCTGGCCGTGAGCTATTGAGGCTTATTTTTCTCTAAGGCCGTGAGCAAAAGGAGGCTTCCTTTTCTTCTTGAGGGTTTAGAGCGAGTTATTGTGGAAGATTATTCATTTTTCCTTGAAATTTTCCTCATTTGATTCGTTGTAACTTGAGGGGGTATCTTCTTTGTTGTGATGTTCCATTCTGGTTGTAAACCCTTCTCAATATTGTAGAGCCCCTCTCCTTGTCTAAAGTGTCTCTATCTTTGTAACATTAGTAATAACAAATCTTCTCTTTTGAGGGAGCTTGGGGTTCTTCCCATGGTATCCCACCTCCTTATTTAAAAGGGGGGATTTCTTGTGGTGACTAACTTCTTTGTTTACGTTTCATTTCATTAGTCTCTAGATCTAACTTCTAACTTGTTCTCTTCTCATTAGACTAGTTTCCTCTTCATGTTCATTGCATTTCATTTCTAATCTCTTGATTTGCTTCATTTAGCTATTGTTAGATCTAGACTTCGTTGCTAATTGTTTGATCTAATTGCTACTTGATCTAATTTACATTTGAATAATTCTTGTCTTTATCTCACTTGTGTTTTAGATTGAAGTAGTATATCTTTAATTGACTAATTGGCAATATCATTTGCCATAATTTAAATAACTTATTGTGCCTGATTACATTTGCTCTATTTATTCTTGAACACATAAAAACATACTATAAATGAAGTGACATCCTTAATCTAATGAATAACTCACTTCACATTAAGAGCATTTTCTATTAAATGACTTTGTGTTATTTCTCTAATTCTCTTTGTTTCGTTGAGTAAATCTTTACTTGCTTCATAGATCATTATTAAAAGCTAGTTTCATTGTAGTCTTGTGCTCTAGGTGCTTATCATAATCTTTATCATAAGAGATTGGTATTTCTCTCTTTGAAGCATCGTGTTTTAATTGTCTCCCATTGAAGCATTGCATGACATTTGCATTTGCATATGAGATCTAGGTTTGCGTCTCCAAAATTTACCTCCAAGCATAAGCTTGGTTGATAGAAATTTTAGGACCAACTTCCCTAACTGTCTTTTAGTTTAAAAATCTTAGTTTTGAGAAAAGGTTCAAACACGTGACCTCACATTTCTCTTGTGGCCAAACCCCTGTAGGAACAAAGACACATGTGCTGTCAAGGTGCTTGGGTGGGTATCGTTAATGACGGACTAGGCGCCTCCTCGTGCTAGCCTTTTTTGCAGTCACCTCAGTCCTTACCAAGTTTTGAAATTTTGAGGGGAAGTTTCACCATAGTTTAGGCATATAATTAAAATCAACCAAGATCACTTGCATCACGCATAGTCTAATCTTGCATTCATTCATCTAACATTGTCTCATTTTTCATTTGTTGATTTGTGAGCATTTCATCTTACTTGCAACATTGCATTATATGTCTCTTGTACTTCTCATCTGAATTACTTGCTCATTGGTCTATGATATTGTTTTATCTTTTCTGAGCTTCTCTTTAAAGTACAAGTATATGCTTTTTTTATCTTTCAAGTTCTATCCTATTGCTCATATTTCAATATTGTGCTATCATATTGTACTAACACTTATCTTGCAACCTTGCCCATCTTGTAACTTGAAGCATTCATCTTTTTATTGTGCAAGTATAGTGATTTATTTGAGCATTGTTTATAAGGCATTGGTCTCTTGTCTCCTATCTTATTTAATATTGATTTAATTGAATGAGGTTGACTTGGTGGAGGAGGTAGAAATTACTATTTTGACGAAGAAACAAATTTCTTTCTTGACACAAAAAGCCCAAGAAGGGTCTAGGACATGATGACAAAGACCTTGACTCATGATACAAGCCTAGAAGCACTTAATGGGTGCTTGACCTATAATGAAAATAAATTGAGCATGAAACCCATGCTTATAAAATAATTTCCTTCTGACCTTTACAATAATTTTCTTTTCATCTTTTGACAAATACATAAGGATTACATCACGTCATGAGCCAAACAACAATTATGAAGATCAATACTAGTTACATTTTCAACACTCCCTCTTAACTAGGAAGGGTATTCATAAATTATAATTGTTCAACTAGTACAAGGTTGACCTCAATTTGAAATGTTCCAAGTAGACTATAAAAACATATGCAATGCTAGATACCATTAAGGCCAAAACTGCCAAGGTATCAAAGATCCAAGTGTCAAGACACTATTTCAAGGATCCACGTGTCATCACCATGACACCAATTCAAGGATCCAAGTGTCATTTCCAAGACACTAATTCAAGGATCTATTAACAGGGACTAAGGTGTCATCAAAGCAACTTGCCATTATAGGTACCATCAGGCTATAACCCTTGTATCAATCCAACAGGATATAGATACCATCTAGGTCTCTATGCCAAGACACCAACCCTTACAGGGATCTAGGTATCATCAAGGTCAAGCACTAAACTGAAGCTCCATAAGACCAAGATACCCTCCACACTGGGATCTAGACATCATCAAGGCCAAACAATCATTGAGATCTCAATACTAACTAGGCCAAGATGTCCTCCCAAGTACCATCATTCAGGCACACAACCTAAGGTACTCGTCTCTCCCTCTCAACCAAATCAATCCAAGCATGCTTATCAAATATTCAAAACTTCTCAGGGAGAGATCAACACACCAACTACTTGTTCATTCGTTAGAACATATTGTAGCCTCACGACCCCAACCAACATCAAACTTCAAATATGTTGATTCTTATTATCAATATGCTAGCATAAAATCCGGGGTCCTCAACCATTCTGATGCTACTTAATTCATCATAATATCCAGACAAATCTCGACGACAGATTCCTTTTTCCAACCTCTCAAGTAGCACGAAACTCAGCCTCAACACTTCTCAAAACATCTGAGTCTTTATTCACAACTTCATCAAACAAGAGTAACCATCAACAGTGCTTTAGCCATCCTCCAATCTTATTCTTTCTTCATAGCCTTTACTATACATCATGTCCTTCTTTTCAACTATGGAGGATATACACTTTCCTTCATCCAAGCTCCCTCTCAACTAGGGATAAGTCCATCATCAACAACTTTATTCTTCCAGCTACACCAACTCTTTCTTTTATATCATCATATCATCAGAGAACTTTGACCTTTTAAAATATCATTCCTTTTATCTTCATATGGCAACAAGTTAATCTTCCAATCATCAATGTAAACTTCAATGTCATTAGGATTCTTATAGCTCCCTCTTTCCATCATGCTCAACATCATCTTCAAGAATGAGGTAGGCATACTTCTTTATGACCTCTTGCAAACTAAGTACCTACAAATCTCAACAACAAGTACAATCAAGCACAAATATACAAGAGCATGAAGTTATTTTTATCGATATAGGGTTTTCATGTTATCACAAGGAGAGCATCTAGGTTTATCAAAATATTAATATTAAACCTTATATATCCAACAACTAAACTATGTTAGGGTTTCAACCATAGTGGAAGCATTTACACCTAGGGTTTCATTTTCATGCCTTAGGATCTTATATCAACCTCTACATGGGTTTTGTCATAAATCCTTAAATATTATCATCAAACCCTAGAAAGCTAGTGTTTTATCGTATGCCTTAGATACCATCAACAATCCCTAAAAGTCAAAAGGCTAGGGTTTTATCAAAATGAACAAATAGCAAAAGATAATTACAAGGGTTGATTTAATCCTAGAAATCAATCACCCTGACAATATAAGAATCTTATGATTCTCTAGCAAAACCCTAGAAATGAGAGAGTCATAAAGGAAAACTTTAAAGATAAAATGATCGTACCTTCTTTTATGATGGAGACTTGCTTAAATTCTTATAATCCTAAACATAGCTTGAGTTGCTCCTTCTACAAATCTTGAAGTGCTCCCTCAGCAACAAGGTTTCTCACAAGTCTCCACAATCCTTTTTTTAGAATATTCCTGCAACTCTTTCTTTCAAGGAAAATACAAGAGAAAGGATTATAAGCAACAAAAACAAAGCTAGAAGTAATGAAATACGAATACTTATCCTCTTGAAGGGTTCCCTCTCATCATGACAGTCTTCTTTAACAAAGCATTAGCATCCTCATGGTCCATCTTCGTATGAGTCTACCTTTATCAGAGTGCCTAGGGATCCAATTTGATGACCAAGTTACTATTCTTTTCATTCATCATGTTCTTTATGGTATCAGATCAATATTTCTTTTATATACCTGCAAAATTCATTGACAAATACCACCAAAACTATACAGGTACAAGAGCATGATTATGATTAGGGATTTCATGGAATCTTTAGAGAGGGAGAATTCCTAGGCTTTTTAGATTCAAACCCCAAGTCTCATGATGTTACCTTTCGAGACAACAACTCTAGGGTTTGAATCTCAAATCCAATTCTACCCTCACTATGGTTTGCCATTTCACCTTAGACTACCTACAAACCTTAGAGACCAAGAACTAGGGTTTCTATGAGGGAATAGAATGTGGTTAAGGTTTCTCTTTAGGGTTTCCAAATACCAACTAGGGTTTACAAAAAAACTTAGTTTCCAACAACCTCCAACAATATGAAGATTACAAACCCTAAAAAGAAATCTTAAAACCTAATCCAATTTAGGTTAGACCTTATATGGATAAAACAATTATACGTTCCTCAAGAACTACATACCTTAGTTCTCCAAGATCACAAGAAGTCTGCTGCAAAGGATTCTTTAGGATGCCATGTTCTTCTTACTTTTCTCCTATCAAGGCAAGACGAGCTTCTTCTTGAGTACAAGCAGTGTATATCTTCTTAAAGGTGGGGGAATCTCTCCAACTTCCAATTTCAACTGCAAAGGATATTCCAAGACTTTGGTAGATATCTTCTTTGAAGTATTTAGAGTGGATATGTAGGGAAACAAGTTATCTTTAACTCCATCGACAATTAGGTTCATGGCTATAATATAATTTTCCCTGTATTGCTCCTTTCTAGCTTGATCAGTTCATTCTTTGACTTTTCCTTGTACTAGGTCCAATACTTTATTCTTTCCAAAGATGAGGCCCATCCTTGCCTTTCGTGCTTTAAAGTTAGAGGCTCCTTGAAGTTTATTCTCAGATTTTATTGATGATTCCATAGGTATACTTGTCAAAGTTTCTCTAGATGAGGTCTTTGTTATCCTTGTAGTCTCCAATAGGTTGTCTTCTTCAAGTTAACTTATGGTAGTTTAAGACTTCTAAATGATCTTTCAAGTCTTCCTTCCTCCTAGCAAATGGAGTCCTTGAAGAGATCTTCAAAGTTCCATTATGTAAGGCTTCTCTTCTCCTTATGATCGACTTTGAAACTTCTCTAGAATCCTTCCTTAAGATGATGAGAGCTATTGATCTTGAAGCTGCCTTTTTCCTCTTCTATTTCACCTTAGCTCTGGTACCATGTTAGAAAATCAGAAAGGCAAAAAGTTTTCCTTATCTTGATAATTACTTGTGATGTATTTGAATTCTTATTAGCTTCTTTTATGTTTTCGTTTATCTTCTTATCATCAAGCAACCATCAAAACCAAAAACATGAAGATCAATACAACAAGTGTTACAATATGTAGGCTCTCAGCCACGACAAAACCCCTCTTCTATGGGAAAACCAACAAATTTTCTTCTTCTTCTTCAAGAACCAATTCAAATTGAGACAACTGAGAGCACTAGATCAAGACAAAACCCTCCTCCAATCACCAAGTCAGCCCTTAAGAATCTTCCTTCAAGAGAAGACCAAAATCTTCCAAAAAGGTCAACTCAATTCAACCCCCCAACTCGGCTTTCTGCAAATCAGCCCTCTGCAACTTTGAAATTTTGGCCTGCTATTTCAGTCCTACACCTTCAGCCTTGCAATACTTCAGACTTCTCGCACGTGTGACAAAAATTGATAGATTTCAGACCTTTCCTTTGCTTGAGGTTCCTCCTTCGTTCACTAGATATTAGGCTTTCTCTTCTATGAATTTGCACTCCTTTTTATTCTTGTGAATTGTAGATCGAACTCTTCTTGGATAGGTGCAATACTAGGTCAAAGATGCCACACACACACACACACACACACACACACACACATATATATATATATATATATATATAGAGAGAGAGAGAGAGAGAGTCTTCAAGGGTGGTCGAATCCCTTCAACGAGGCTGACTTGCTAATGATGAGGCCGACTTGGTGGAGGAGGTATAAATGACTATTTTGACACAAATACGAATTTCTTTCTTGACACAAAAAGCCTAGGAAGGGTCTAGAACATGATGACAAAGACCTTGACACATGACACAAGCGTAGAAGCACTCAATGGGTGCTTGACCTATAACCAAAATAAATTGAGCATGAAACCCATGCTTATAAAATAATTTCCTTTTGACCTTTACAATAATTTTCTTTACATCTTTTGACAAATACATGAGAATTACATCATATCTTGAGCCAAACAACTATTATGAAGACCGATACTAGTTACAATTTCAACATAGGTGACAACCCCTTCTTTGAGCATTGCGCTTTAAAGACTATACCTTGTGGGGTTTAAAACTTTTCCCACATTTAGGTTTACTTCTTAGGCGACAACACTACCCACTACCACTTAAGTAGCTCTTCCTCACACTTTTGGTTGTCTCTTCTCCAACTGAAGGGGGGCCTCTCTTAAGGTAGGATTACTAAGGATATGGAGTGGAGGTTGAAGGTGATTTTGTGAAGAGTCATCCTAGGAAAGAAAATGGTTGTAGTAGAAGTACAATAAATGAATGACATAGGAAATGAATATCAAGGTAGATATTCCTAGATCAAGTGTCTAATCACACATTGGGAAAATGGAGTTAGGAGAGTAGAAATCAAAGAGGGCAAGTGCATGAGAATGTAAGGCAATAGGGGCTGCCATGCATGCCTCAAAATAGCCTTAACTTGGTGAGTATATAACATAAGATGGGCTTGGAATGCTAGAGGTGCCGTATTTAAGCATTTGTCATGAATGTGAGGTTATGTTTACCTAGCAAAAAATGAGTTTATTATATGGTGGGCTAACATAACAACAATAGCAATAAGAATTTTGAAACCTCATGTTACTCTATCCCAAATGAAAAATGGCTCATTATAAGGTTAATCACACCATGCTACAAGAGTTTCCTAATACCAAATGAACACAAAGTATAAGTGCATAATAATGCCTCCTATGAAATGAAAAATGTACCTACCTCCAATTCTCCATTAGGCTATAAGCATGTGGTATACAGTGTACACATGAAATCTAAAGGGAGAACTCCTCAATGAAAAATGTACCTACCTCCAATTCTCCATTAGGCTATAAGCATGTGTTATACACATGAAATCTAAAGGGAGAGCTCCTCAATCTCCAAAATTGCAACCATTACAATGGACAGGGAGCACCTCTTTATAGAGTGAGTCTTTTCTCTAATACAATAAAATATTATTGTTTAACCAACTCCATGACAAGTCAAACAAATGTTACATGTGGACATTAGCCTCTCGAAGGTATTTCACCCTCATCCAAAAATAATAGTAATATGGACCAGAAAAATGCTCATGAAAGGGACGCACCACCAAAAACAGGCATCAAACCAAGTCAAATGCCAAGTGGATAGAACACTGCATGAGAAAAGACCATCCGTCCACAAGTGTGCTCTCCAAGACAATATAAAAATAGCAAAAAGAAACCTTCCACATGTGAGCCTTCCAAGAATAATCTCCAAAAAGAAAAAGGAGACCAAGTGCAAAACATGCCAAGCTGCACACGTGACTCTCATGTGCCACACACCTCCCGATAAAGACCTCCATAACCACCCCAAATAAAATAATATATACACACCAAGTCAAAAATGCAAGGGTGTTCTCCAATGAAGATGAAAGGTGCCAAGTGCATCTGAAATGTCCACACAATAAATGTGAAAATTTCAAGCCCTAATTGACTAATATCATTATGATCTCAATCAAACAAGTAGGTTGCTGAATTTAGTTAATGCTGAAATTAAATTTCAGAGCATAGCATCACGCAATAGCTAAAAATTAAATAGTGGAAGAATAAAAACAATTTCACACATACATAGGTGATTACTCCTTCAGAATAGCTTTTCATTCTTTCGAAATTTTACAAGAAAGCCTCCACAAGTTGCTAGAGAAAACTAACACTTCATAGATACCAAAAAACACCATGAAGTTTGAACTGATCTTGTATGGCCTGCTTGAGAAAGTATGACGTGCTAGAAAAAACTAGAAACAATGGAAAGCAATAGCCTGCATGGCCTTTCCTTATGACTGAACGGGCTTCTGTGCGACTATTCAGATCTATCCATAATTGTATAGACTTTCATAGTAAATACTCTTGAAGGATGAATGATAACTTGGTTGGTTAATGTTCCCTAAATTATCTGTTCTTTCTTGACTTACGTGTGAGTGATGTGTTTTCCCTAATATAGTCTGTCTTCTTGAATGCTTGTGAAATCTACAAGATTAAAACATTCAAAAAGCTGGTTCTTCCTATCCCCTTCCTGTCCATTACAATCTATAACTGCTTGCAGTATAACATTATTTATATATGAATTATTTGAGTTTGTTCATCTATTTGATTGTTTAGTTTCAGAAGTATAAGGCTAATATGATGGTATTATTCTTTTCTTTAGGATCAATCTAGATGGTAGATTCGTATGTACTATGAACAGTTTTGGTTCTCTATTTAATAACTTAGCCTTCTAACAGAACTTGTTTCTCAGGTTGTTATTGGGCAGAACTTTACAGTTCCATCGTATTCCAAAATATCTTTAACACCTCAGCCTACAGAAGAAGACAGTGATGAAGAGCTGGAATATGCAGAGGGTGCTGGTGGTGTGACAGAAAGTCTAATGAAGTCCTTTTCAGGTCCATAAAATTTTCTACTTATTTTTATTTCATTTGTTTTAGATGTATATGCATTGTCACCTACAAGATATTGAATTTACATATCAGAAAGGGAAAAGTCGTTAATTTTCTGTCAGCTTCCCAGAGTATATGGTCCACTTGCAACCTTGACATGAATTGATACATTTGGTTCAGAGCAATACAATTAATGTAGATCCATAGATAACTTCTCTTGTTGCAACCTCCTAGGTTTAGGGTTTGCAAATCAGTTGGTATCTACGAAGGGATTGTTTGCCTTAAGCCTAAAATTATTATGAAGAAACCTTAGCTAGCTTGAAGTCAACTTCAAACCATTGGGTATATTGCGTTTAAGGTAGTGTAGTTGAATAAGGACATCATTTGAAATGTGCAAGAGATGCTGACTATAAAGGCTAGCTCTATGTTAAGAGTCTTAGTAATGAATTTTACATGACAAATAAATTTTGAGTAGCCTCTTCATTTAGGATTCAGTTGTGAATGATCAGACACTTGCTCCTTGACCACAACACGTCTTTATAGGAGAGAACATAAATTATGAAAACCTTTTTTCCATAAATTGATTGTGAACACCATCTGCTTCTTACTATTGACTGTAGCAATGAGTTTGGTAGTGCATTTGGCATTGCAACAGTGAATTTGGACGGGTTTGTGAGTGAAGCCAAGCAAGGAATTTATATGGTGGTGTCCCACTTATTATTTTTAATGTGGTTCATGGACACTGGGTAGCCACTACATCCACGGGAAAATACGGGCAGATCAACCTGAAGGGATCTACCCGCCAGCCAAACTAGCAAGGTCTAACCTCAAAGGGTGTCGAGGAGATTTGATCCCATGACCTCCCCATTGGCTAGGTGCATAGCAACGGGAACTCGACCAACTGAGCTATCCCTTGGGGCTTGGTGTCCCACTTATTTCAAAATAATGGGTGTGCTATTAAATGCGGCATACATTGACGCATGACCATTTCTGGTTTCAACACTAGCATGTTGAGTTGTCATATAATAGGAAGTTTTCTTCAATCTGTGACATGTTAGTTTGTTTCTCTTTGATGTAAGATGTGGAACACATTGTTTATTTTAGTTCCTAGTGCAAGCTTAATTAGAGTGTACTTTAACTCAACGAATGATTTGGCTTTGTACATATTTTTGTGGTTGATGCCACGTGTATTCAAATAAGATAGATGTTCCTTCAAGAGTAACTGACATACATGTAGTAAATGGCATTATGATGATTTTCTGTAAATCAGAATGCCATAATAACATTTTTAATGATTGGATTTAATTTTTTGTTCGTTATCGTTGGAGGATTGTTGCGTTTTAGTCTCATTACGTGGAAAAGTAAAAGCTTATTATGAGTTTGTGTTTGTTCATATCCTAATTTAGTAATCCGTGACATGCTAGTTTGTTTTTCTGATGTAAAACACGTGGATCACATTATCTCTTTTAGTTCCAAGTATGATCTTAATTATAGAGAGTCTACTTGGACATCTCAACAAATTATGTCTTTAATGGTAGATATTTTTGGGGTTGATGGCACACGTACTCAAATAGAATAATTCTTCTTCCAAGAGTAACTGATATACATGTAGTAAATGGCATTATCATGATTTTGATTATACTAGAATGTCATCAAAGAACTAAAAAAATAATATTTCTAATGACACGATTCAATTTTTTGTTCATTGTAGTTGGAAGATTGTTGTGTATTATTCTTGCTACTTGGAATAGCAAAAACTTATTATGATTACTATGAGTTTGTCATATCCATATTTACAATTACTCTAATCTTAAATGATTTTTGTTCAATTATTTTTATTATATAAAAACACATGATATTAGATAGCATAGTTACCATATACATGAGTCATACGTAATGGGTTAAATGAGTAGGAGTACTCAACATGGTTTATAGTGTACACATTCTTGACATACTTGACAATATGGAAATCTATAATGAAATTCATTTTTTTGTGTAAGAAAAAGTTTTCATGATTACAAGTACATTCAAAATTCTTGACATACTCAACAAATATGCACAAGTACTCATGCACAACAAGCATTGATTTCTTAAAACTTGGTCAACGTGAGTATGCTGAGTATGATGTTTGGTGGTTAATCAAATGCTATACTCAACATACTTGTGAGTATGTTAATATGTTTGGTAGCATTTTGAATTAGTATCTACCTACAATTGTTGACCCTATCTTCTTCTAGACCATTGTTATCAAAACTAGACTAGAATCGGTTGATGTAATATCAATGTTACCAGACTCGGAATCGGCAATAAATCGGCGAGGCAAAAGAGCAAAGAGTTTTAATTGGATTGGGAAAAAATTGGCAAAAAATTGTTGAATTCATTAAATAAAAATATACACATATATTGAATTAAAAAAACCATTTTTCATTAATATTGGGTAAAGGTATGTTCAAACAATGCATAATATCAATAGATGTCCAAAATATCATGAATGAATAAGTATCTCATATATGTTACGAGTCCAAACATGATCCAAAGCATTGAGTCTTGAGTCCTTAGAAGCATATGCTTCTAAAAGTTTACAAAAAACTGCATACTAATCAGAAAGAAATCAGCAACTAAGAGTCTAGGACTCTTAAGAGTGAGAACTAGAAGCGATTTCTTCCACTCCTTCGCTTGCTTGACTCTCAAAGTTCTCCAAGTCATGAAGGCTTAAAAGAGGAGGCTCATCTAATTGAACCCAGTCTGCCGCATTTGTAGCTTGCAAATCTATCTCTTCAAGGTCGATTGGTGAATGATCCATACCTTTTCTTATCATGAGACATTGAAATGTGAATTAAAGTTTCACTTTGAAGTTTGAAGTTTGAACTTTAAAGTACGAACTAGATTATGAAACCTTCAAATTCAAGCTCTCGAGTCTCACCTAGTATTTGTTTGTTGTGAAGTCGTAGATTGTAATGGACAAATACAAGGTCATTCAAGCGTTTTTGTGTCAATCGTTTGCACTTCTTAGAATGTATTTTATCAAACATGCTACAGCTGCATTCACAACCTGAAGCACTGCATGCTTGGTTTAAGATTTGAATGGCAAATCTCTTCAAATCTAGCGTATCACTACCAAAGTTTTGCCACCAAAGACCTAGCAAGTGGTAAGGGTTTGTGAGTAGAAGTACTAAATAGTAGAAACTTAAAAAGAAAAGAAAATGTAATAAAACAATTAACATACAAAATAAAGTTTAAACAAATTTAATGAATTGATGAAGCCTTCAAGCTGGGTACCTGGCAACATCTTAGACCTTTGTCTTATAGCATTGGTATAGGCAAACAATTTAGATGGCGCCCTATAATCTTGTAGTTGGGAAAAGACACAACTTTGATGTTCTGGATCAGGGAAGCACCTTTCCATGCATGTCATAAGTCCTCTGCCAACCTCCCCATCCTCATTAAATTTGCTCTTATGATAAATATATTGTGGGTTTAGGAAGTACCCAACAACATGTAAGGGGGAATTCAATTGCCTATCCCAACGTGCATCTATAATGTCCCAAAGAGGCATATACTTTGTCTCCTCATCCCCATATCTTCTTTTGATGGCCTCCTTTGCGAGATCCATCGCCTCATAAATGTAACCCATAGCGAGTTTGTCACCATCAACCATCTTGAAAGTTCAAGCATTCAAATTTAAAGAAATATGAAACATTGTAAATAAAAAGAAGCTTGAAATAAAATTTAAAAAATGAAAAAGTTAAAAGACTTGAAGTACCTGAGAACTCTAACAAGGGACTCCGTCACAACAATAATCTCTTCGCCATCTTTCCAGAAATTATCATTAAACACAAGTGTAGCAATTTTGATGCCTTCAAAGTTCTTGGAATGTTTAGATCCCATCCACTCAGGTCCCAAGAACATCTTCTTCAGATTTATCTTTTGCTCAACCACAGATTGCAAAGATATGAAATTTGTTGTAAATCTAGTCACTGCTCGAACAATTTCTTTACCTTCAGTGTATTTTCTCAGAGTTTAGGACAATAGTATGGTTGTATAAGTATTTGGTTATGGATTTTGCATTCTCCACAACCTCATGTATCCAATGAAGCTTACCAATGTCCTCAAGCATTAAATCTATGCAATGGGCAACACGAGAGGTCCAAAAAATAGTGGGGTGCCTAATCTCAAAATGTCTACCAGCAGCCATATAATTAGCTGCATTATTGGTGACAATTTGTACAACATGTTCTTCTCCCACTTCTTGAACGACTTCCTCCATCATTTCACAGATAAGTTGGGCAGTCTTAACCTTGTCTGAAGCATCCACTGATTTGAGAAACATTGTGCATGCGGGACAAGATACAAGGAAATTTATTAAAGTTCTATTCCTCTGATCTGTCCATCCATCACTCATGATGGTGCACCCTATTTCTACCCATGATGAACGAAACTCAGCTAGCACAAGCATGACATCTTCAACACTCTCTAACAACATATCTGTCCTAAGGCTCTTTGATGTAGGGGCTTTGAACCCTGGACTTACAATAGCAATTGCATCAACCATAGTTTGCCAATAAGGACTTCCGGCACAGTGGAAAGGTATGTCAGAATAGTACCAAAAGTTAGCAATGGCCTTCCTTGCCTGACTATGTATATTTTTTTTCCAACCAGTGGCATCCAAGGTAGGTTGGGAACCGGGTTTTGTGCGGGGAGCAAAAAAGGTGTTTATATTTCCACCTCCAGTGTTGAAGGAAGGAGTTGAAGGACTCGTATGGCCTTGAGTTTGACTTGGCCTTGGAGGCATGTGTGGGAAACTTGGGAACGACATTGAGGTTTCAACAGAGTGAGGTGACATGGGGCTAGTGGTAGAAAAACTGTCAACTCCAAGAGTTCCTATTTCAGTATTTTGCTTTGCTTTCTTGGCATTATGCTGATCTAACATGTCAAGGGCCAAGGTTTCTTAGTATTTGACATCATCGTCAACATTGCTGCAAAGACCTATATCATGGCCAAGTATTTGTGCAAGGTGGAACTTGAATCTATAAATGCCTCCACTACATTTCATGTTGCAAAATTTACAAAGGAGCCTGGATTCTCCGGGAATCTTGTCACAGTAAGCCCAAGCAAAGTCCTTCTCCCTCGGCATTGTTGTTGCTTTGAAATTGTGTTTAATTTGTGGCTTCTGTTAAGATTTGGAGTCGTAGCTTCTATTTAATTTGTGACTCCTGTGAAAGACAACAAAAAATCAAATTTAAAAATGATCCAAAAATTTAAAATATGCTAGAAATCTAAAAAATTAAATGAAGACAGATGTCAGTAAACATATAGAAATGTTGCCTTTCAATAAAACCAGAAAAACATATTGCTAGATACATGAAATGCAGGTTACAAATTCATACAACAAGGGAAATGATTTAAGATTCATGGTCCAATTATATGATTTTTGATGCGTATATATTATAATTATACTAAGTTGCACGAAACGGGGAAACGGGTACGAGTTTCTGAAATGGGAAGCGATACGAAACGCGACCTCCCCAAATTTTGGAAACGGGGAAACACAAATATATATATCATATATATATATATGTGCAATCATAAAGCATAAATGATACATTATAATTTATTACACTTAAACATTAAGATTTAATTTCATCACATTTACTCATGAATGATCACATAATGAAAATAAAAATATCGGAATATCCAAAAGCAACCTTTATTATATATCCAAATCTCAAAATCAGCCTTTATTTATATTAATATATGAGGCTGCAAGTACAATAAAGACTATAAGGCTGCAAGAGAGAGATCCAAATCAGGATTTTCTGCATCTACATCCCATTCTTTAAAAGGACCATTGTTGTATTGGGAGTCTCCTCCTACATAGTTGAACGACCTTAGTGCTCTTGATTAAATACACTTTTCATACCCTAGTACCCTACATGATCTTTATTGGGATTTTTCCCTGCATAGAGGGCTTGGTTCTCTTGATTAAATACAAGTTCCATACCCTAGTACATGATAAAATCCAATGGAAACATTGCAATCCCTCCAATCCTGAAATCCTGAAAAACAAATAAGTCTGCTGGATTTTGAGTGAGATATGAAATCCAATGAGGGCGAAACCACTCTCAAACATCCTGAGTCATTTCATGGTAATGTTAAAAATTTAAGTAAAAGTGATATTCTCCTTTATTTTGAATATCACTTTTACTTTAAGAATTTAACACTACCATGAACTGCATATCAACACTAGGGCAAAAATTCACTTTTATAACTTTAGACACGCATCTAGAAGCAACAAGAAGTCACTAACATACCCTAAAAGTAAATTAAAAAAAATTAAAAAAACACAAGTTAATGAGGAAACGTGGGTTGTACGGCCCTGAAACGCTTTTGCGGCCGTACTGGCCACGTTTTCGTTTCGGGAAACGTGGCAGTACGGCCGGAAACGCGTTTCACGGCCGTACCAAACGCGTTTCCGCGTTTCGTACTCGTTTCCGTACGGAAACGGACCTCTATACCACGTTTCCTGCAACATAGCTTTGCAGTTTGCACTAAGGTGCTCGATTTTGCAGTAACAAAACCCAAAACCAATGTGGTTGCGAAATTACATGTTCCAACCTTTTTTTGTATTGTAAGTCCCATGTTCTTTTCTTTCTTCTCAATATACCTTTCATGACCTAGCTAGGTAGCCTCCCCTCTTCCATTTCCGCAATTATTTGCCAGTATAGAATCAGTCTTTTTTGTGTTTCCATTTCTAGGACATAACGATTTTTCCTATTAGAATAATCCCATTGCCGTAGAAGTCTTTATTTTCGAGAGAAGTTGTTCTATTTTGAAAGAAAGAAGGGGAACTTATATTAAACTCAATTCTAATGTTCATGTACACAATCTTATGTTATTGTGATAGCACTAGAGGTTAGCTCCACCAATTCTCACCAATTTTGTTGGGCATTTGGCTAGTTCTTTGCGAACATGTGCATGGTTTGAATCCCCCTAGGTGAGGCACAGTAATCTACACCAACATGTTTACTAAGGATGCTATCCACAAATGTGGGGAAGTATCCCTTCGGTTTTTCTGCAAGGTTTTCCAGGGAAAAGTAAAATCTTATTTTATTACAATTTCAACATGAGATGCAACATCTTTGAGTAGTTGCACAAACATCCCACAAATTAACTGTAATCTCTACTAACAGTAGTCTTTAGTGATTAAAAAAAGAAATATCTCCTAGCACATCCACTAACAAAAAAGAAACCAATCACGAGGCCTAGATCAGGCCTTCCACATCATGCAGCTCTTTCCCGCAAAGCAAATACAGGGATCTGTCGTCTGGTAATGCTAAATAATGAGCAATAAGCTAGTACATGATAGTATACAACATTTTTCCCAATTGAAGATGCAGGTGACTGATAGTACGTGACAATACAATGGAAACCATAGATCCTTGAGGTATTCTCTTTCAAATCAGCAGGGTATTCTCTTTCAAATCAGCAGTAGCACACATGGCATGAACAGTTAAAGATAACCATTTGCTGATAAAGCTTGGCAATATTACATGGTGCACAGGACCTTGTAGTACCCTCAAGAAACACAATGCACTCTCACAAGACTTGCCAATACTACCACAGTAGATAGGGGCTTGTAGCCCACTCAAGAAACAATAACAGGAAACACAACCTCAATAAACACATGCCAAGATCAGTTCCTATCACATTGTTAAAAAATATTACATAATTTATGAGTTGGTAGATAGTCATAGAACTACCCAACAACTTGATCATTAATCAGTAATTAAATGAAACAGATTTGCCATCTAACCTTACAAGATAACAGTAAACATTCATCACAATAGCATATTTATTGGCTTGAAATGTAATCATTTTAAAAATTTGATCCAATGGGACTGCAATAATGAAAATCATAGAACACAATTCTCATTCAATGAATGTACCACATGGGAATAAGTAGCTGAAAAAGAACAATTCACAAAATGCCTAGAAAGAATAAAAATTCTAGAATCACCTTGGATTACAATGCAACCAGCTGCATGATCCCAAATCTTTTCACGATAGCCTGGACGAGGAAAGCGAAGATATATTGCTCCATCACCCCTTGCCATTGCACCATATTTTGCCTGACTATCTATTCTAACTGGTGGTGCTTTTACACCCAGGATCTGTCAAGCATATTTTCACAGGAGTCTATCAATTTATCCAGTAAAATAAACTTTTAAACTCTATATTAATACAAATTGACGCAGACTACTCAAAATCCTCTCAGGTGGTTTGTGGTCAAGTGATTAAATCAAAGCACTTTCAGCGCACAAAACCGGGTTCAAAACCATCCAAAGACGTGTTATTGAAATTAATGTGGCCAACAGAGTTATCTACCCCATCGAAAAGTGGGTGAAAGTCCTAGCAATCTTGATGGCCCATTGTTGTGGCCTATCTCAACAGACGAGGAAAGATGCAAGTATTGGATGAATTTAATGAAAGAGATACCCCTTGGCCATGGCATCTAAGAAAAGGTAGAGCGCAATTCATTAACAAAAGGCCATTGCCAACTGCAAAAACGAATATCACAAGATCCTGAACTGGATAGAAACATACCTTCGCTATTGTAGCCGTCAAGTCATGCATGGAATGTGCTGCCTCGTATGATTCAAAGAAAGATGCTTCTTCAGACTTTTCTATGGCACTTACATAAACCTACGCAAAAGTACATTCAATCAACTTTGATTATCAGATGGAAATAAAGCAGAAATATCAACTATGGTGTTAATATCAGTGCCAACAAAAGATTATGCTTGGCTAAAAATGAATGTGTTACGCACCCTTTTAGGTTGTATAGAACCATCCAATGATTGCACAGTAGTTCCAGCTCCTTTTATTGCAGAAAAAAGACAACCAATTGGATCATTTGAAGGGCGAGCACTGATGCTAACTGATGTCCAGGGCAAATTTGGGCAGGCCAGCACACCCAAAATAACTTCTCCTTCATCCAATAAGCCTAAGGCTACAGCATATTGGTCTCCCCTAAGAAATCTGTAAAATAAGCTGGTCTCCTTAATCAAAATAGTAAAAGACTGTAACATGAAAAAGTGTTGGAAATGTGGAATGGCTGACATAATACAGTACGCTGAAAACTGGAATAAGAAATGTACACCAATTGTAAAACCCTCATTAGAAATTAATTATAACACTGAGAAAAGCGAGGCGCATTCTACAGCCCAGTTTGTATGAGATTATAACATCCATGGGTAACACTTGTAAATTAAAATAGAAAAGAAAATTAAAATTCATAAAGTAAAAAAGAAAATTTAAAATAAAATACCAAAAATATATTTATGTGTGTTGTTGCGTGTGTATAGATCAATGTTTTCAAACTCGGAATCGGTCAAGGGTCAACTTGGACTTTAACTCAGACTCAGACTTGGAATCAGTCGAGGGTCAACTTGGACTCCCACTCAGACTCGGATTGACTCAAACTGATCTGATTTCAATGACTTGGTTTACTAAAGAATACTTAAAATACTTGGGTATTAATTAAAAACTATTTTTAAGGATTCCAAGCCATTAGAGACAAAATATATAAAGTCTGCTCGTGCACATACCATGTAAAGTTTGAATATCTCAAAAACTTTCAAAATGGCACCAAGAAAAATCGAGCATAATACATGTGAACAACAAAATATATCATTATTAATCAGTAGGGCTCTAAATGGCCTCTAGACTCTAAAGTCCGAAAAAAATACTGCAGCCATCTCTTTTTTCCTAGCCTTGTCTTCTTGGAATTTTACTAGTTGATTTTGCAGTTCCAATCTAATCTGTCCAGTCTCCTCTAATGGGGCCATGCAAGGGGAAACTTGGCCTCTTATACCAGCCAAGTGTTCTTGCAACCTAGCCTATCCCACCCCCCCAATGCATTTCTTGCAATAAACTGTTCATCAACAAGATCGGAATGGATCCATGGAGGGTCTTTGACTCTTGGGGACATGGTAAAATTCCAATCTGCAAATTCAAATATGCAACATTGAAAACCCTATCTTCTAATTATGCAAAGTTCATACTGCAAACTTCAAAGCTCAAACTGGTAATGGGCTGAAAGTATGAAACTTTAAAGAAATAGGGTATACCTGGCTGGGAAAGATCACTGCTCTTCAATGCTGCTCCAAAACTTCACATGCTCACAAATGCTCAATAACTTATAAGAGAGGTCTGAGGCAAATGGAGGGGTGGGAGGGGGTCTCTTTACTTCGCTGAGTAGGGTCAGTTTGGTACCAAACTGACTGAGCCATGCTTTGACTCAGCCGGTTCAGTACCAACTGGGCCTCCAAACTAAATAGATGGGCAAGTCAATATGGCCGGCAGTCAATTCAGCCAAGTTAACGAAGTCTGAGTTGACTTGGGCTGTTTTTAAAAACTGATATATAGAGAGATAGATAGATTCCAGCACAGATCCATCTTAACTCTAGATCTTTGAAGCAAGAGAGATTTGCATCTTAAATTCTTTTTGGTCCCACCTGGTCCTTAACAATCCAGAGTTAAGATGGATCTATGCTGGTTGATTAGTTGATGCAAATAGGCAGCATATATTAGACATTGATTCACATGAAATTAGTGCTAGTTGAATAATAACAACTAACAAATGCATGAACATTTCATATAGTGACTACAAGGTTTCTCCCTGAAAAATAAAAAAACGGAGACAGAAAGGGAACAGAGAGCAGGCAGGAAGGAAGAGAAAAGCTGGTTTGGTGACCAAGAGAAAAGCTGCAACCACATTTACAAAAGAAAAGGTAAGGTCCTACAATTTGGATAAAGCACATTATGGTCCCTGTCACATTCTCATGGCTTACCCCTTTGTCCCATCAATGGGGTCTAAAACCCAATGCCGACCATGGGGCCCTCCTTCAGATTTACCTCTATCTATCGCTGCAAGTACATCTCCTGTTGTTAATGGAGAAATATCATAGGTACCATCATTAGAAATGGTTTCATTTACAAGTGCTGTAATGCAATCCACCATATCTTGTGCATCATTCTTCTGTAAATCTCCTGAATCCTAATAGCAATACACATATTTTAAGTATATTATTTGCAACCTAAAAAAACTGCAGTTTGTATGCTGACTAAAGCAAAGAACAGAATTGTTCTTTTTTTAATAGAAATATGAAAACTTTGCCTTGCCATAGGCAAACATTTGGGAAAAAAACACGGTTGCAATCTGAAAGAATGCGCTAATATATTCAAACAGCAATACCTCTTCTGCAACCAAGGAAAACAATCCCGAGGGTAATTCCCTTTCAAGTACAAAGCTAACTAAAGCCTGAGAACCTGAAATCATTTAATAATAAAAGATCCATTAAATTAAACTGTCATTTACGATAGAAAAAGCTATAGAACCCCTGTATTAACAGCTGATGTGCAAAAGATAAGAACATAAAAAATTCATTTGTTTAATCAAAATTCAACATCCTATAACAACAGTTGAAGTTCACAATCTCATTGGGCCAGTCAGCTACAAACTTCAGAAAGAAACAAGTGCATAAAACTCCTTTTCATACAACTCAAAGAAACAAAGTACTGATCATTATAGTCAAACCTACAATTCTTCTTCATTTGTACTTTTCTTTAAAAACTTGCAAAGCAATTCAATAACAACTTGTTATCTAGCATATTGAGAAAGTCGGATAGGAATTACCTTCTAACTATGGTAGACTGATGTCACGACAGACACCAGACTTTTCGGGATAGATGTTTTGTGTTTTCACAGAGCCATCAAACACAATTATTGCTGAGGGTTATTCCATCTTTCATTTTGAGAGCAAATAGTGGATATGTTTTGATTCCTTGAAACAGATGAGTCTTGTATGGAGATGTTTATGAGGACATGGATAGTGAACTCAAAAGAGTTCAATAGAACATCAGATATTATAGTCCACTAATCAAATCAAGAAGAGAGTTGTCAAGAGATAGGACAAACTCAGCTTGCACATTTGCGTACTTTGGCATATGCATAAGCATGGCATACTATGATGAATGCCATTTGCTTCAGTTCGCAGATAAGTGACAAATTCGCTACAAGGATCCTGAGGTGGCTGAGAGAAATAGAGCAGATATTGGTAAAGATTGTCCCAAGTGACACCTTCAAATTTTGGAGTCAAGTTGCTATATTTATTGTTAGAACTGGCTCACTTGAAGATGTGTAAGTAGCGGTTACCAGTGTAACAGGAATTGCCGAGTACTCACGAGTTAAAATCGGATCAGCCTTCAAATGTGCAAAGTCAAAACTCTGTGAGTCAAATCACGTTGACCGAGTTTGACTTGTGGTCAACACGAGTTTGACTCGCAAGTCTGTGATTGGGCCGATCTTCGTGTTTTTTCCCTGAGTCCCGCCGGTTTGGGATTGTCACTTTATCGGGTCGTCACTTCACTGCGACCAGTTTCATTGTTCACTTCGCTGCCACCAGTTTCATTGTTCACTTCGCTGCTACAGAGAAACCACATTCCACGACACCGCAAAGAGAATTCCAGACAGACGCCGCAGAGAAGCCGCATTCCACGACGCCACAGAGAGCTTTCCAAACATACGGGCAAAGAAGCCGCAGTTCACTTTGCAACTTTGCTGACAAACGGGTTTTCTAGTTTCCACTAAACCGTGGGATAGCCCTAGTCTAGTAATCCTCCATCTTCGTGAGCAAACAACTTATCTGAAGCATGCGCGCAACACCACATAGGTTCGAGGCGAAGGAGTGGGCTTCAAAATGGAAATTTCCTGAGCAATCCAGGAAGTCGCAAAAAATCCTCTGTCAACTCTATCTAGGTAACTTCTATTTCAAAGTGGGATATAGGTCTATAGGTTCTGTGGGTAGCTTCTTTGTTTTAATCCTTGTTGGGGGATCTACCCCTTCCTAGTCGAGTTACTAAGTAAAGTTGCGAACTTATCATAAAAGAGTGCCTTCCGAGTGTCCTTAAATGTGTTCACAAAGAGCCTAAAATACCTTCAAATAACATGGCATTGTGACCTCGAACACACCTCAATACAACCTAGAGTAGACTGCAAATGTTCTCAGAGAGGGTCTCTAGTATTATGTAAAGTAGAGAAAGGAAACAATTAAAATGCCTCATTGGTTTTTAATATAGACAGAGCACACTCTTATAACTAAACAAAAAGGGATTTCATTTAATTTTTTAGATTTCTAGCATATTTTAAATTTTTGGATCATTTTTAAATTTAATTTTTTTATTGTCTTTCACAGGAGCCACAAATTAAATAGAAGCCACGACTCCAAATCTTAACAGAAGCCACAAATTAAACACAAGTCCAAAACAGCAGCAATGTCGAGGGAGAAGGACTTTGCTTGGGCTTACTGTGACAAGATTCCTGAAGACCCCAAGCTCCTTTGTAAATTTTGCAAAGCGAAATGTAGTGGAGGCGTTTATAGATTCAAGTTCCACCTTGCACAAATACCTGGCCATGATATAGGTCTTTGCAACAAGGTTGACGATAATGTCAAACACCAAGCAACCTTGACCATTGATATGTTGCATCAGTGTAATGCCAAGAAAGCAAAGCAAAATAGTGAAATAGAAACTCTTGGATTTGACAGTTTTTCTTCCACTACCCCCTTGTCACCTCTCTCTGTTGAATCCTCAATGTCGTTCCCAAGTTTCCCACACATGCCTCCTAGTCCAAGTCAAACTCAAGGCCAAATGAGTCCTTCCTTCAACACTGGAGGTGGAAACATAAACACCTTTTTTACTCCCCACACAAAACCCGATTCCCAACCTACCTTGGATGCCAATGGTTGGAAAAGAAATATCCATAGTCAGGCAAGGAAGGCCATTGCTAACTTTTGGTACTATTCTGACATACCTTTCCACTGTGCCAGAAGTCCTTATTGATAAGCTATGATTGATGCAGTTGCTATTGCAGGCCCATGGTTCAAAGCCCCTACATCAGAGAGCCTTAGGGCAGATTTCTTGTTAGAGAGTGTTGAAGATGTCATGCTTGTGCTAGCAGAGTTACGTTCATCATGGGTAGAAACAGGGTACACCATCATGAGTGATGGATGGTCAGATCAGAGGAATAGAACTTTAACAAATTTCCTTGTATCTTGTCCCACAGGCACAATGTTTCTCAAATTAGTGGATGCTTCAGACAAGGTTAAGATTGCCCAACTTATCTGTGAAATGATGGAGGAAGTCGTTCAAGAAGTGGGAGAAGAACATGTTGTACAAATTGTCACCGATAATGCAGCTAATTATATGGTTGTTGGTAGACTTTTTGAGATTGGGCACCCCATTATTTTTTCGACCTTTTGTGTTGCCCAAATGCTTGAGGACATTGGTAAGATTCATTGGATACATGAGGCTGTGGAGAAGGCAAAATCCATAACCAAATACCTATACAACCACACTATTGTCCTAAACACGACGAGAAAATACACTGAAGGTAAAGAAATTGTTCGACCTGCAATGACTAGATTTGCAACAAATTTCATATCTTTGCAATCTGTGGTTGAGCAAAAGATAAATCTGAAGAGGATGTTCTTGGGACCTAAGTGGATGGCATTTAAACATTCCAAGACCCTTGAAGGCATTGAAATTGTTGCACTTGTGTTTAATGATGGTTTCTGGAAAGATGCCGAAGAGATTATTGTTGTGACGGAGCCCCTTGTTAGAGTTCTCAGGTACTTCAAGTCTTTTAACTTTTTCATTTTTTAAATTTCATTTCAAGCTTCTTTTTATTTACAATGTTTCATATTTCTTTAAATTTGAATGCTTGAACTTTCAGGATGGTTGATGGTGACAAACCCACTATGGGCTACATTTATGAGGCAATGGATCTGGCAAAGGAGGCCATCAAAAGAAGATATGGGGATGATGAGACAAAGTATATGCCTCTTTTGGACATTATAGATGCACACTGGGATAGGAAATTGCATTCCCCCTTACATACTACTGGGTACTTCTTAAACCCACAATATTTTTATGATAAGAGCAAATTTAATGAGGATGGGGTGGCTGGCAAAGGACTTATGACATGCAGGGAAAGGTGCTTCCTTGATCCAGAATTTCAAAGTCGTGTCTTTTCCCAACTACAAGATTATAGGGCGCCACATAATTGTTTGCCTATACCAGTGCTATAAGAGAAAGGTCTAAGATGTTGCCAGGTACCCAACTTGAAGGCTTTATCAATTCATTAAATTTGTTTAAACTTTATTTTGTATGTTAAATGTATTATTAAATTTTCTTGTCTTTTTAAGTTTTTACTATTTAATACTTCTACTCCCAAACCCTTGCCACTTGCTAGGTCTTTGGTGGCAAAACATTGGTAGTGATACACCAAATTTGAAGAGATTTGCCATTCAAATCTTAAACCAAGCATGTAGTGCCTCAGGTTGTGAGCGCAACTGGAGCATGTTTGAGAAAATACATTCTAAAAAGCGCAACCGATTGACACAAAAACGCTTAAATGACCTTGTATTTGTCCATTACAATCTACGACTTCGCAACAAGCAAATACTAGGTGAGACTCAAGAGCTTGAATTTGAAGGTTTCATAATCTAGTTCGTACTTTAAAGTTCAAACTTCAATATGAAACTTTAATTCACATTTCAATGTCTTATGATAATGACAGGTTTGGATCATTCACCAATCGACCTTGAAGAGATAGATTTGCAAACTACAAATGCAGCAGATTGGGTCCAATTAGAGGAGGCTCCTCTTTTAAGCCTTCATGATTTGGAGAACTTTGAGAGTCAAGCAAGCGAAGGAGTGGGAGGAAGTTCTCACTCTTTAGAGTCTTAGACTCTTAGTTACTGATTTTTTTCTTATTAGTATGCAGTTTTTTGTAAACTTTTAGAAGCATATGCTTCTGGTTCTATGTAGCCACTGGTTAGGACTCAAGAGTCAAGACTCTGTAATTTGGATCATGTTTGGACTCATAACATATATGAGATACTTATTCATTCATGATATTTTGGACATCTATTGATATTATGCATTGTTTGGACATGCCTTTACCGAATACTAATGAAAAATGTTTTTTTTAATTCAATATATGTGTATATTTTATTTAATGAATTCATCGATTTTTTGCCGATCCGATTAAAACTCTTCCCTCTTTTGCCTCGCCAATTTATTGCCGATTCCGAGTCTGGTAACATTGGTGGTTACATGCCAAGGATTGGGCCAAAATCATTGTAGTCGACTTGTAGGCTTATAGAACTCATCAATTTGAAATTGATTTAAATTTGAGTTTTTAAGAAGTTGACAAGCTATTTAGCAGATATCAGAAGCTAGATCACTTATTGGTTAATTCAATCCTACCACCTAGAATGAGGAAATGGATGCACAATCCAGATTCCCAAAAGGTACAGATTAAAGGATATTTTCAAATTCCCAGGAAAAAGGGAAATTACATGTATGTATACACATATTAGCCATAGTTGCATTTATACGTCATATGACTTCAGAATGTCAGGTGAAGCTTATGATTAGAGTTTAGCAGCTCCAATGGCAGGGTTCATGGCAGTTCCCAGAACAAAATGGGGGAAAATAATGTTTTTTGTTCAGTCAAAGACCACAAATCAATTTTATATGGTATGACAGGAAAAAAGGTAGAACACAATCAGTTTTGAAGACTGTTCTTTCACATAAAAATATTGTTGCTTAATTTTTTTTGTTTTTGAAACTCTTTTCCAGGTTACATGCCATGGGGCCCACCCCCAGTTCTAAACAGATGTAAAAAAAAGGAAAATTAAGGGAAAAAATAAGTTGAAAAACAGGCATTTTCATACAGGAAAATGCCAGTAGATATAAATCCTTGGCGTCATAGCTGTGTGCCATTGTTTTCCCTTGGAAAAGTAGCTGCACAACTTTTCAAGGAGACAATTCCCACCTACAGCTGGCAGTATTGACTGTGTTCAAAAATGATCTAGCATATCATGTCAAAGCTAGATTTGATTGTTCAAATCCTACAATTAATAGATACGACATCATGCACAGCTAGGTTTTCTCTCTCAAGTTATCTATTCTTAGGGATAGCCATGACATCCCTGAGGAGGGGTGGCTCCCTCTCCTCCTCTGATCCAGCATTTGAGGCAGCCACAGAAGCTTTCAAATACCTTGTAGCAGCTTCTTTCTCAAAAGCAAAAGAGCCATAACATCAGCCAAAGGATGGTTTGTTAAGAAATGGAACAAGTGCTTAAACTCATTCCATCGATCCAAGGAGAAAAGTACTTCATTGTTACCTCTAAAATCCGTGCTTCAAAAGATAAGTTCAATTATCAACTACCAAGCCCAAAGTGACTTGAGGACATCACCCATTGTCACATTGGTGATCATCCTTCTCACTTAAGGCCAGCTGTCCTCCAACACAAGGAAGGAATCCCTGATAAGCCTACAGATCTGTCTTTTAAATGCTAAAAAAACAGATTTGCAGAATGACATTGTTTTTGTCTTTTAAGATTTAAAATGGAAAGTTAGGCAAGACCTAGTGCCTAATCCCTGGGCTATAGAGTCTAGGCAACAAACAGAAATTGAAAATGGATGAATAAGACGTGAGTTGTGACAAAACAACCAAACAGCAAGTGTTATCAGTCAAGAATAGATCCAATAAATATGTAATTGCCATGTGAAATGCTCAACAAAGAGAGTGACTACAAAGGTTGCTATGGCTCAATCTAGAGGCTTAGGTCAACCAATAGAGGCCCAAATAAGTTCCCAAACACATACAATCAAGAAATTATACTTGGTTGTCATAAACTAGGGTTTTAATCTCAAGATTGCAGTCAATTAGTTTATAACAGCAATTAAAAAAAAAAACCGAAATCTTTGACAAAGACGGGTAAAATTAGGGCTAATTAATGAGTAGCAAGATAATAAAATACAGCAAGTTTTCTGTGGTACAAATATGTATAACAACACAACAAACCCTAGACGTCAGCGCTAAATTATGGCTGAAAATGCATGTAAATTGATACTTTTACTTTTCCAATCAATTCCAAATAAATCCTAACGCTAGGACAATAACATCCAAGACAAGAATGCTGAATATGTATAATTTTGTTGTAAATAAACCCTAACATAACCTAGAACAAATAAAAGAAAAATATTTAGAGTTTTAAAAGATTGGCACAAGAGATAAGAGTAGTGTCTTCTCAATCTAGGGCTAACGGAGTCTAGGACTAAAAATCCTTGGGAAAAAAGAGATGGATGTGGATTCAAGGAAATTAAGGGAGATAAACCTGTGATCTCAACTCTTTAACCCTAGCATCATTCTATCTTCTTGGGGATTGAGAGGGAGGGAGACAAAGCCTAAACCTAGATCACCTCAACAGAAACTTAATGAAAATATTGTACAAGGAGATTTTAGAGCCATAAAACGTCAACAAAACCTTGGTGAAGATTTTAATAAACCCTAATTCATCAACAAGAACAAGATGAAAGAAGATAACTTATATTTGCATAACACATATCAAAAATTCACCAATAATCATCCAAAAGAGAGAACCATCCACAAAAATATCCTCCAAGAGAAGTTTGATACACCAGTGCTTCATAGTGCACAAGAGAGAAGAGACAAGTAAAATAGTGCAAATTGATCTTCAAGTGTGACAATGATCCAAAGGTAAACCTTTTATTTATATAGGAGCTACTAGGTCAATTTGCTAAAAAGCCTGAAAGCACTAAAATAATAATAAATCCATGATTACAAGTTGGATACGTTAGACGCTGAAGCCCAAAGATAGCTATATTAATGAAATAACATGAAATTATACCTCAATTATGTTAGTTTTGTAGCAACAGATGGTGTTCTAGTATCAAACTTTATGGAGAAGCTAAAACACATGAGTTCTCCAAAACTCAGAAATCATTTTTGGAAATTCCACCTAGAGCTGGCTCAATTAAATTAATTGATCAACAACTAAAAATGCCAAAGTCTAACTTAGGGAAATCGATTAATTAATAGGAATTAATTGAGAAAGGTGAGAATTCTTTAAAAACTCACATGGATCGACTTAGAAATGATCTCAACCATCGATTAAGATTTAATCGTGGTCATTGAAGTCTCAACTACAGACTATAAAAAGAGGTCGATGGGCTAGATGGCGAACACACCAGCGCAGATAGTCAATGATCAAGGCAGTTCGATTTTCCAGTAGTGGGTGATTCAGTAGTGAGATTGAGCCAATGATTGATTAGCAGGTGGCAAAGGGGCAGAGTAGCAGATTTTCGGAGGAGTTTGCAGTTTCGAAAGAGTTAGGAGAAGAGGTCATCTTATTTCTCTAGGAGGTTGTGCAAGGGCCTGCACAAAGCCTCAAGAGGGCAGTTGGATTTAGGTTAGCAAGAGAAGGATTCAATTGACAGTCCGAGATAATTTTCCAGAGGATCGGACTCTGGAGGATTCTTTCCAGAGCAGCAACAGTCAGTCAGAGGTAGATTTGTGGGAGGATTGGGCTAAGCATGTGAGTGACTGCTAGGGGTGGTGCAGAAGTTGTGAAAAGGGTTCGAGTTTGCCAGTTCGAGTGGCCAAACTGAGCCAGGATTGCTTGTGGAGGAGGGTAAATTCCCTCAGATATGTTTTGCCAGTATTTCTCTCAACAAAGATCGTCAGTTTGGCATCCATTTTATTGTACTCATAATTTATGTTGTTGCATAATAATAAACCCTCATTTGTTGCACCGGTTTTCCCACATTGGGTTTTTCCGGGGACAATTGTCCAAAAATAATGGTGTCAACTTGTGTGTGTGATCACTCTATATTTCTCAATTTTGCATATTATTTTTCCGCGACGTAATTTTTATTTGTGAAGAATTGCAATGTGAATTATTCCTTGTTTGTTGTAGCAAATAACTTGTTTAATAATTGACCAATTAGAAGAATAATTTATAGTTGTTGCATTTCAATGAATTTTCACATGGAATCAGAGCAATTTTGATTAGGTCAAAAGCTCATAAACGAAGAGGTTTGCACAGGGCCTAGCCAGGCAATTGGAGTAGTAGAGCAGAAGTTCAATTTCCAATTGCAGAGTGGTAGGAAAATTTAGAATTGTTTAGAGCAAACCTCCAGCAGGCAGAGGTAGAGCCAGAAAGTAATTCCGAAGAGCATTACAGCATAATCATTGAGCAGATTTGAGTGGAAGAGGAAGAGAAATTGCACAGGCAGAGTGAGTTTATCTTAGAGGGTTTCTAGTTTCAAAAATCCAAAATTTCCAATTGCAGTAAGTAGTAGTAGCAGGCACATTTTCTCACTCCAAGGAGTGCGAGTACCAATGCTAGCAACTGAGCGGGTGAAAGAGAGAAAATTTTGTCCCGGGTCAAGTTTTTGCAATGATGGCTTCAGCAAGACTCTGAGATCAAGACAAATTAGAGGGTGCATCGAACTACTATATCTAGAAGCCAGGACGGCATTTCTGCTACAGAAATATGGTCTAAAGTCGTATGCAGAACGAGTTGTAGCCATACCTACAAATGAAGATCAGCTAGGGAATAACAATAAGGAGATGGCCAAGGCGAAGCAGTTGATTCTCGACGAAGTTTGAGATCATATAGTCTCACATGTTCTGGCCAAGAATACAACCAAAGAAATGTGGAATGTTATTGCCACACTACATCAAAATCCTTCCGAGCAGCAAAAGATGTTCCTGAAGGAAAAACTTAGGAATATTCGAATGCAGAATGGTAAAGGCATCACTCCCTGTCTCACCAAAATTCAAGATATCCAATATGATCTTGCAACCATAGGAGAGCTGCCTCCACCTACAAAACTTGTGCGTTTGGCCCTCAACAATGTCACCAAGGATTGGGAAACCTTCGTCCAGGGAATTTTGGGACGAGATCAGTTCCCTAGGTGGGACCAGATATGGGAAAATCTCACACAAGAGGAGATGAGACAATCTCTACTAAAGAGCTCCATCAGCAGAAATAGCAACAAAGGATCAAAGGGTATGAAGGAGGAAGAAAATGTAGCCCTAGCATCAAAAGGGAAAGCAAAAGGTCTTAGTCAGGGACAAGGTTCGCAGGAAGAAAAGAAGAAGAGGATTTGTCCAAGATCAAGGGCTCCAGGTGTGGAGAGTTTGGACACTACAGTGCCTAGTGTCCTGAGACGAAGAAGGACATGAAGGAGAAGCAAGATCAGGTGGCAGCGTCTGCAGAGATTGATAATCTTTCCTCTAGGGTAGAGGAATATTTTGCCATGTATGCAGCTATACCTCTAGGAGAGACGTGGGGCGATGTAGAGCTTTAGTCCCAGAGTTGTAGAGATCAAAGCAAGGTTCACCACAGATGCCACAAGAAGATCAAGTCTATATTGTTGCAACAGGACCATACCTTTGCTACAGGGGCCCACAGTATTCAATAACAGAATGATCAATGTTAGTTGGTGCAATTAGCTCCAAAGTGGCAGTTGTAGACTAGTTGCAGTCATATGTTGAGTGGTGCAAAGCAGTGTTGATAGTAGTGCAGGACGCATAGTGCCAAGTCAACAACAACGCAGGTTTCCCGATGGATAGTGCAGAGGCTAGTAACAGCCAGAGACTCAGGATACAATTGCAGCACAGAGACAATTGATTCATATATTTGGATACTTCTCAGTTGCAGTAGTTGCAGCAACAACAACAACAATGAGAGGGAGTGTTAGTGCAGATGCAGAGTTGGCAATAGTACAAGTTACAATGTAGTGTCAGCAGCAGCACAGATGCAGAATGGTTCAATGTCATGTCCCTTCTCAAACACATTAGTAACAGCGTGATGCTACACAATTTTGCACATTTTTTACTAAGGAAGAGGGCCCCACACTTTCGACTTAGGGACTTAGGGCCCAAGTCAACTTTATTTAGCTACTAGTGGAATGTGGGGGCCACCCACATAGGAGTTCGAAATTCAAATTAGCCATCGATATGCTTGGATGGAAAATCGAATGGGTGGATGGAGGGGCCCAAGGAGTTATAAAGAGAGATCAGCTCTCATTTTGTTTTCATCTTGATCATTTTACAAACAAACTCATCTTTGTACGCTTTGCTACTTAGCGAGTCTACCGACTATTCAGCCACGAATCTTCCAAGCGAGAGATTCAACCTCTACTTTGGGGGACCATCTGTGCCCGCCCTAGGGAGGTTGTTCCACATAGATTTCATAGGTTCCAGCATAGTCATACACTTTATCCAGCCATGCAGAGGAGGAGACTGCATATTTTCTAAGCATCCAGAAACACACAAGAGCAAATTGAGCTAGCTAGGATGTCCATAGCTTGTTGGGAGTTCCAAGAGGTGGAAATGTTGTTGGTTGAGGACATTGTCGCTGAGTTTGCAGCCAACTCGACAGGTGTTACAGCAGTACAATTTTCTGGGCAGAGGGATTGCACAGTGGCCTCTAGCAACAAACTCATGGTGCTTGGGAAAGCAATCATCTGGGCCAAGAATCATCCAAGGAGCAAGGAGTTAGTTAGCACGGGTGAACCCAACATTCTAGGGGTGTTTTCAGAGGGATTTGCAGGTTGTTTCCTGCAAGTCAAATTTGGCAGCAATAGTTGGGGAGAGACTCCAAGGGGGAAATTCCCTTCTGGGTTTTTTGGGTTTTGTCCAAGGAGTTCAAGGCTGAAAGGATATAATTTCCTGGGCGGTTTTTGGGCACATTCCAGCAGGTCGATGTTTAGTAGGGAAATAGTTTTACTGGGACAACGCAATGCAGAGTGGTGCAAAAACTGGGCAACCTTTAGCTTAGTTATTCCATCACCTAGGTTTTGCCAAGCTTGTCTGACCCAGGTGCACCATCCCATTTATATTGTACCTATGCTCACAGATTTTATAATATATGGCTCAACAATTCCAGATTTACAGTGTTTTTATGGATGTATAATGCATGTTTTTAATTTTATGCTGCTACACTATTTATTTGTTTAAATATCACTCATATTCACTGTTGGATGTGAGGTCTCTAAAAATCGAAAATCGTTTCTAGAAATTCCACCTAAAGGCCGATCAATTAAATTAATTGATCAATAATTAAAAATGCCTAAGCCTAACTTAGGGAAATCGATTAATTAATAGAAATTAATCGAGAAAGGTGATAATTCTCTAGAAACAAACATGGATCGGCTTAGAGATGATCTCAACCATTGATTAAGATTTAATCGTGGTAGTTGAAGTCTCAACTGGAGATTATAAAAAAAGGACGATGGGGTAGATGGAGAACACACCAGTGCAGATACTCAGTGATCAAGGCAGTTTGATTTTCTAGTAGCAAGTGATTCAGCAGTGAGATCGAGCCAATGATCAAGTAGCAGGTGGCAGAGGGGCAGAGTAGTAGATTTCTAGAGGAATTTCCAATTCCGGAAGAGTCAGGAGAGGAGGTTGTCTTATTTCTCCAAGAAACTGCGCAGGGGCCTGCGCAAAGCCTTAAGAGGGCAGTTATATTTAGTTGAGTAGGAGGAGGATTCAATTATCGTGGTCCAGGATAATTTTCCAAAGGGCCTTAGAATTCTTTCCAGAACAGCACTAGTCAATCAGAGACAAATTCATGCCAAGATTAGGTTGAGTGTGTGAGTGATTGTGCAGGGGTGATGCAGAAGTTGTGTAGAGGGTCTGAGTTTGCCAATTCGAGTGGCCAGACTGAGCCAGGATTGTTTGTGTAGGGTAAATTTACCTCAGACATTTTTTGCCAATATTTCTCTCACGAAAGATTGTCGGTTTGGCATCCATTTTATTGTACTTGGAATTTTTGCTACTACATAATAATAAAACCCTTATCTGCTGCACCGGTTTTCCCACATTGGCTTTTTCTGGGGACAATTGTCCAAAAATAAAGGTGTCAATTTGTATGTGTGATTGCTCTATATTTCTCAGTTCCGCGACACCCATCAAGTAGATGCAATGCCAGCCTGGGGGGATCCTACCATCTCAAGGGTACATCTAATCTCAAGGTGATGTCCTAGCTCTAATAGACAACGTCCAAGGTTCTGGAGGTGGAAGAGAGTGTCATCAACTATGTCAAGTCATTCCAAGGTCAATAACCCTCAATAAGTGTTGAATACCCTCTGTCAAAGTGTCCCATGTCATCACCACCATGGTTAGACCCGTTGAGAAATCTAGGTCAGCTAGATTAGGTGATTTCTCTTACTTTGTTAACTGCTTGTGATGTATTTTACTTGACTTGATTAGCTTCTTTCGCTTATTTATAATTAGCGTTCTTGTCATCAAACAACTACCAAAACAATAAAAAGCAATGAGATAAGAGGACACACGATATAGGCAATCATCCAGGGCCAAAACATCTCCGCTTGAAAGGAAAACCCACAGGAACTACTCTCTTCTTATAGAAATTCAAATGATGAATTCCAACACCTATGACCCATGACCAAGACTCCTCCAAGACCAAGTCAAACCAAGTCAACTCTGCCTTAATGCTGCTGCAATTTCTTCTTTCACCTCAGCGTTGGATCTGCAACTTTAGACTACAATTTCGACCTGCAGTTTTCGGCCCCTAGAGTAGAGACCATAGGTGGCACATGTGAGAGAAATATGGTGACTTTGTCCTCCTCTCTCCTTTGCTTGATATGACTTCTTCTCCTTATCAACTCAGCTTGCAAGGGAGACTTCTTTTGACCCAAAAACTCGGCTATCATGACAATTGTAATCTGAACTTCCTACACCTTAATGTGCCCTAGTTTTCCTTCACACATGTGAGGTGTATGAGGCCCAAAAAAAGTCCCAAACTTTCGGTCTTTCTTCTTTTCTTCGTTATCTAAGAGGCTTCTTGTCCTTTCTTTTTTGCACTTGTTGCTTGCTCTTGGATGCTTGATCGATGCTCCTTTGAATGAGGTTGAATGCTCCTATATATAGGCTTCCTTGAGTGCCCTAATAGGCCGACTTGTCCTTCATTGAAGGCCAACTTGTTCTTTGCACCATGATGATGTCTTGGAGGGTCTTTTGACTCTAGATTTGACTCAAATAAATTTTCTTTATAATTTGTAACATGCCCAACAGGGTCTTCCATACATGACAATGACTCAACAAACTTGTAGACTTGATGACAAGCCCTAGAAACACTCAATGGGCGCTTGACCCATAAAAATAAATTTCCCCTGAGCATGAAACCCATGCCTCAAGAATGACAATAAATTTATTTTTCTCTTTACAACAAATACATAAAATCAAGATTACATATATCATTATGAAGACCGAACCTAGCTACATATTTCAACACTCCCTCTTAACTAGGGAGGTATTCATAATCCATACAAGGTACTTGGACATTCTCAAACTAAAGAATTCTCATCAAAAGAGTCGGATTGGTAAGCCATCTCATAAGCTATTGTCCTAGCTTATGCCAAAGCATCTCATCATAACCAACATTGTCACATAGCAAGGCCTTGACTAACAACTCTATCTCTCCACAAGATCAGAGCACAATGTTGGCGAGACCAATGACTGAAGGAAACCATCATCATTGTCTCTCAAGGCACATACCCTACCCAGGTGTTCACAAGGTATGTCCTTTTAGGACAATTCCTATCTTGGAATAACACATACTCAAGGAATTTCCTCTTTGGCTACTCTTGCCTATTGGATTCCCTACCACATCCTCAAAGAGTATCAGGATCAATCTCAGATGCTTACCCAATCCTCCATTCTTTCTTCACAAAATGACGACAAGAATAATTTTCCTCTCTCCCTTTCAACTAGGGAAGATATACTCATTCCTATAAAAGGAATATACCCAAGCTCCCTCTTATCCAAGGACTTGTCCAAGCTCCCTCTTAACTAGGGACTTGTTACAAAGAGCATCTATTTTCTCTTTAGTGGAGATCATGGTACTTTCAGCTGCTTGTAGAGCTCCTCCTTTTGATGTCATGAACTTCATATTCCTCATTATGGAACCTTATTCTTTTAGATTTTCTTTGTAGGGCATCGACCATTCATCACATTCCTTCGATGAACCATAGGGTTGAACCATCAACCATGTCATCCTTCGAAAAGTGATCTTCTAGTCCACATTTGGCTTTGCTTCATCAACCTATCTCTTCAAGTCATGTTACTTTTAGATCTTCCATCCATTTTTATGAGTACTAGTTGTAGATGACATCTACAACTCTCAGTAGCCCTGTATCAACCCAACCAGATGTTGTTCAAAAATAAAAATGAATATCAAATCAAAGTTACCTTCTATGATGGCCTTTCATCATGATATCTGCTTCTTACAACATCATCTTTCTGCAAATTCATAGACACATCTCCAAGAAATTCAATGTCAAGGGTCTCCTTCCTTTACAAACTTCATTAGAGTCTTCATACCTTCTCTATGGAAATGTCATAGCAAATTCTTCTAGTCATAGGATGTTGATCAATTATTTTATATGACTATAATTGCATCTTTCACAAACTCTTCTTCCTATCTTCACATATTGCTTCTCGAGAACTTCTATACATAGTTCCTTCATCTTTGTCAACCACCTCATATTCCATATGAGGATATATTATGTTGATTTCATATTATTATTATGTGAACTAGTTCGAGAGATATGCCTTCATGCATCTTTCCAAAGGAAGATATCCTTCTTCTTTGATCATGCTCATGACATAGAGCATTCAACCATACTATCTGCAACTATCAAATGTATGCATACCTCTCTCCTTGTTTTGATCATCTAAACTTCCATCAGCAGCTTCCTTTCCTTGCTTGAAAGTTTTTCAACCATTTTGACATGATGCAATATTTTATCATTGTTACTGCTCAAACTAGCAGGGGTCCTAGGAGGGGATCCTATAGAGCAACTACTAGGTCAAGGGGCAACAATGGAGCGATAGCCCAATGTCACCTCAGCCAAGGATCCTTGCTCTTTACGAAACTTCATAGATGAGAGGAGACCCGGTATGAGGGGAATCACAAGATGAATTAAACAATAATAGGATAAGGAGTGATTCCCCAAGCCTATTCTCAAGACAGGCCCAAACAAATAACTTACTTGCTTAAGAATCGAGGTGATAAGCTCTCTAAGATGGTCTAAGAGAACACATGAGCCTAGGATTGGAGGGTATGCCTTAACAAGGGGCTTCCTAGACTTAAGGATCCTTATGGAGAAATGGATTCAATGTAATCCTTGTGGAATTTAAGCTATAAAGTTGCAGGACTACTGAGAACCCAAATGGACCCAAACTAGGTCAAGGGTATGGAGTTTATCGACCAAAGAAGGGCTTAACTTAATTAGGAAAGAGAATAGGATCAAAGGACTAATTTTCTTTTGAAAATTGAATGCAATGATCCAAATGAGGACACTAACCCAAATCATCCTGAGGAGAGAAATGATCCCCGAGCTAGGGCTTGCGATATCTCGAGATTCCACCGTAGAATTGTGCTCAAATTTGGAGGACCCCTTGAGAAGACCCCAACGCAGTTGTGGACCAATTTTCAAGGTGTTTGGATGGTTACAAAAGATTTCTCTTGATGCCCTAAGTGACCCTTTAGGGTTAGGCCTAGAATTTCGAAAAGTGAAGAAAAGAGAGGTAAATTTGACCACCAAAGGGATACAAGGATCAGGGCCTTATATCTTAGGCTTAATGGAGTCAAGATACACATAGATTGAGAATTTTTGTGAGTTGAGACCTAATTGATCTTTGCTAGCCTCTCCAAGGGCAACAACTAGGTCAATAGGGATTTATACTTAAAATTTGCCAAAGAGATGAAATTTCGAGGTCTTTCAACCTAACAGGTGCCTCTAGGAACATTCACCCAATGCCTCAAAGAGAAATGCATGCATTAAATCATTTATTCAAGGTCTCAGAAGAATTTTGCATTACATTAACCCATACAAGAATAATGATAACAATACGCATGCATTCGACAAGTAAGATAACAAGAATAGCATCAAAGATTTGACTTACATGAGAGAGAGAGTGTATCCATTCATCCACTTTGCATTAGAAAGAAGCTCCAAAGACAATAGCAAAAATCCAAACATCATAGTGCATCAATAGTGAAACTCCAAAAAGTTTATCCCAACAAAAAGTGCAAAAATCTCTTAAGAGATACCAATCCTATCCAAGTGATGATGAGAGAAATGAATGAGCCTCTCTCATATTTATACAACTCTAAAGGGGATTTGATTTGCCTAATTGGCCTAAATTAGCCCCAAATAATAAAATAATACATAATAATGACATGACTTGCTAACAAGCCCACCAAGATAGCTCAATAGTACAAAGGATGGCCTCTCAAGAGGGCAAAATCATGAATATGATGAGTCCTTGGGCCATTGAGGAGGCCTAATGGAGTCCAAATGTGCCTAATTGAGTGAAAAGGCTCCATACATAGCGGACAACTGGTTGGGCCCTTGTTTTCCAGGCAAGTCACATGTGGTGCTCCCAAGTGGGTGTGGGGGCACAATGACATCCTCATAGATCTCCAAGTTGATCGGCAATGCATGTAAACCATTTGTAAGGGCTAGGATGATGACATAAGCCCTCCCTTTATCTCCTGCAATAAGACAAATCCTCATCTGAAACCTCGAACATCCAACAAGTGTATGGTGCAACTATCAAGCCGGCTAGGCATGGTGAACTAAGTGCATCATCCTCATCCAAAAGGTGGAGCACGAGCAATCACTGAATGTTGTTGGGGATCCATGAAGTACTCTCTGCTATGGTGGAGGTCCATGGCTCTCAACGCTCACCCTACAAGTGCTAATGTGGCCCTCTAGAGAACTTGGACCCCATATAGAGAGATAAAAACCCCAAATAGAGACCCACCTGCAATCCTGCATAAGATCCAATGCGTCCCCTTGCACTCCAATACAACAAATCATTAGAAAAGTAAAGTAAAAGAGCTTACAAATCATGGGATCAATGGGGCACTTCATGGTGGCACGTCTTGCAATAGCGAGCTTCGGAATGTACAAGTGTCTCCAAGTCAATAAGGGGATAACCAAGGACCCTATTAGGTGGTTTCATCCTTTAAAGGGGGTGACACGTCCATGGTACATCCATCAAGTGGTAGGTGGCAAGTGATATAATGATGGAGTGGAGTGGGAATCAAGGGAAGGATCTAGGCCACATGTCATGGGACAAAAGGAAAGCTACAATAAAGGAAGCCTACACTTGGGTATATGAGTGTAGGAGGGAGCAAATCGTGGTACATGAGTTACCCTTGCCTTTGTTTTTCCACACTTCTTCATATGCCTTTTGCCTTTGATTGATTTTTCTTCATAACTGCTCGAGGCTCCAGGGAATGAGGGCATGTTGTGTAGGATTTAGCAGTAGGTACCCCCTTTTGAGGTGGGGCATTTCATTGCCCACCAAGGGCTAGGACAATCATGGGTTCCTTAATGTGAAGGGGGCTCATCTAGGGCCCATAGGAACCATGGTGATGGCCATAAATAAGGGGTAGAGCTCATGTTTGGCTTTTGCCCACAGGCAAAATTTGTATGTCCTAGCCATATTCTGCATTTTGTAGTACATTTCCTATTGACAGTGGACAAATTATGCTTTTTCTTTTCTTTTTAGCTGCATCAACCTTCGGGAAATCGTTCCAAGCCCGACCCAAGGTGTGGACAAAGGGAGCGGGAAGCTAACACTATGTGGACCCAATGGAGACATGTGGACCTGAATAGGAAGAATGATGAATGGGGCTAGAATGAGAAGAAAGGAGTGATGTATATGGTGTCAGGAAGCAGGACCACACAACCAAAATCAGGATCTCCCATGTAGTGTCAACCCTAAAGCTAATGGTCAGTAAAGGAGATCCGACAGGACTAAGATGCAAGGGTAACCACCAAATCGAGCAGAGGAGACAAGAGTACATCCCTATTCCACTCTTTCTGTGTAATCCCCCCACCAATCCATGCCCAAAAGTGTCCATGAAAAGTAAGGAAAATTACTCGACTATACCAATGAAAAGCCATATTCTGGGTCAAGAGACCCAGCTTCAAACATACAATCATAACAGATGGGCGAGAGAACACATGGCTAAGCTCTAGTGGCGGAGATAATGGCACATCGAGCTATCTGGTGGCTGGAAGGGGCTATTGGCTACCGATTGAGCACCATCTAGGAGAAATATTTTCATTTATGTATATTACCCACAGGTAGTGGGTAACATCTGGCTCCAACTAGACATGAGATCTCAGAAAGGTGCACAAGGCTACTCGAACGGGAAGTCATGAGAACACCCACAATTTCTTGGTAACCAGATCTGTTACTTGCACATATCAAAGACTAAGCACAAGGGGCAACTGTTTTTGTGGTGTCTTATGATCACCTATACTTAGTATTAGGCCATAAAATAAACAAGAAAGTAAAATCATTTCCATGCAATTTTAATCTAAATGCAGCTAATCTACCATGATAATATCATATGATGTTAATTCTAATGAGAAAATCAACATACAATGCATCCTAACTTACCATGCATGTTACATTATGCAAATGCTAAGTGTAATCATATAGCCAATCTAACCAGCATATTATTAAATCAATATAAAAACATTTTCCCTTATGAACCATCATGAGGCAGGGGACCCAAATATCACTCTTCCCATTGCAAGATTTGCTTGATGAATGGTAAGGGTGGGTGGTAGGAACATTTGAGGACCATGCAACAAAGGTCATGAATGAGGAGGGAAGATAAGAATCGAACTCATGCAAACTTTTTTGCAACGAGCATATGGAGAACTCAAGAACCAAGCTCATAAATTTTCAATGAATAGCAAGCTAGGGCATATCCTCCTCATGGCATGATGAGATAGAAGGCTCACACACATCCATAATCACACCATCTTGATAATCGAGGGAGGAACAAGGTGGACTACAATCATCATATCTTGGGAAGAACGACAACCCCCTTTCAAGGCATTGGGAAGGCTCCTCAATTTCATGGCTCCCAAGAGATTCATCAAGATGGGAATCAAGCTCCTCATGACCATTGGGTCGAGGGTCATCATCTTGAAACATATAAAATAGGCCTCTCCAATGATCCATTTATTTCCATGCAAATTTTTATAAGATTCTAGATTTGGAGTCGCCAGGGTGAACTTGAAATGCCTTGAGCGATGCTTGCTTCACCCTATAAGCATTGACTTTGAAGTTTGGTGAAGAACTAGGGCTTCGTTCTTACAATGGAGTCGCCAAAAGGATATATCAATAATGTTGTATGGGAAAAAGACACGTCTTGCATCTCCAGCAACAGCACCAAAATATTACCGCTCAAACTAGCAGAAGTCCTAGAAGGGGGTCCTATAGAGCAACTACTAGGTCAAGGAGCAACAATGGAGCAATAGCCCAATGTCACCTCAACTAAGGCTCCCTGCTCTTTACAGACCTTTACCAATGAGAGGAGACCTGGTATGAGGGGAATCACAAGATGAATGAAACAATAATAGGATAACGAATGATTCCCAAAGCCTATTCTCAAGAGAGGTTCAGACAAATGGCTTGCTTAAGAAGCAAGGTCATAGGCTCATTAGGAAGGGCTACGAGGACACTTGAGCCAAGGTTTGGAGGGTATGCCTTGACAAGGGGCTTCCTAGACTTAAGGATCCTTATGGAGAAATGGATTCTATGTAATCCTTGTGGAATTTAAGTTATAAAGTTGTGGGACCACAGAGAACTCAAGTGGACCCAAACTAGGGCAAGCCTATGGAGTTGATCGACCAAAGAGGGGCTTGACCTGATTTGGAAAGAGAATAGGATCAAAGGACTAATTTTCTTTTGAAATTTGAATGCAATGACCCAAATGAGGACACTTATCCAAATCAACCTAGGGAGAGAAATGATCCTCGAGCTAGGACTTGCGATATCTCGGGTTTCCACGTCGAATTATGCTCAAATTTTGAGGACCCCTTGAGAAGACCCCAGCGCAGTTGTGGACAAATTTTTAGGGTGTTTTGATGGCTACAAAAGATTTCGCTTGATGCCCTATGTGACCCACTAGGGTTAGGCCAAAAATTTAGAAAAGTGAAGAAAAGAGAGGTAAATTTGACCACCAAAGGGATACGAGGATTAGGGCCTTATATCTTAGGCTTAATGGACTCAAGATAAACATAGATCGAGAATTTGTGTGAGCTAAGGAGGCCTAATTGATCTTTGCTAGCCTCTCCAAGGGCAATAACTAGGTCAATAGGGATTTATACTTAAAATTTGCCAAAGAGATGAAATTTCGAGGTCTTTCAACCTAAGAGGTGCCTCTAGGAACATTCACACAATCACTCAAAGAGCAATGCATGCATTAAATGTAATGACCCACTTATAGTAAAGTAATATTTATGGAATTAAATAAAATTAATTAAATTAAAAATTAAATAAATTAAAATTAATAAATAAACTTTAATTCAAAATTAAGATACGCAGATAAAATCAAAACAGATTTGATTTATAAAAAAATTGACACGTATAATAATTGAGACACGATGATGGAGGATGTCGGTAATGGAAATTTATAAGAAGGAAGCGACGGTTGGAGGCAAACGGGGGAAAGGAGGAGGAGAAAAAACCTGATACACAGGGTCTGTGGATGATCAGGAAGACATAACTTGTTATGAGGTTTCTGGGCATAGGGGAAACAGTGGGCTTCGCTTGAGAAGTTTACTAGACTGAGTAGCAAGGTTTTCTCAGTTTGGCTGGGTGGTTTCAGTCTTTTGGTAACTAAAGCAAGAGCAGTTGAGGCTTCATCGACCGTAAGACTACAGGTAAATACTTTCATTGATTCTACTCTGTTAATTAAATTTGTAAAATTTAGGAAATTTTATTACAGGATCATGATCTGTAATTCCGAAAACTTTACTGTCTCTGCATCTATTCTTTTCTTATTCTATTCATAAGGAAAAGTTATTAAAATAGTTCACAGTTCTTACATTAAAATAGTTCACAGTTCTTACATTAAATCATTTATTCAAGGTCTCAGAAGAATTTTGCATTACATTAAACCATACAAGAATAATGATAACAATATTCATGCATTTGACAAGTAAGATAACAAGGATAGCATCAAAAATTTGACTTACATGAGAGAGAGTATATCCATTCATCCACTTTGCATAAGAAAGAAGCTCCAAAGACAATAGTGAAACTCCAAACATCATAGTGCATCAAGAAACTCGAAAAAGTTTATCCCAGCAAAAAGTCCGAAAAACTCTCAAGAGATACTAATCCAATCCAAGTGATGATGAGAGAAATGAATGAGCCTCCCTCATATTTATACAACTCTAAAGGGGATTTGAGTTGCCTAGTTGGCCTATTTTAGCCCCAAATAATAAAATAATACATAATAATGACATGACTTGGTGACAAGCCCACCAATATAGCTCAATAATACAAATAATAGCCTCTCAAGAGGTCAAAATGATGAATATGATGAGTGGTTGGGCCATTGAGGAGGCCTAATGGAGTCCAAATGTGCCAAGTTAAGTGAAAAGGCTCCAAACATAGTGGACAAGGGGTTGACCCCTTGTTTTCCAAGCAAGTCACATGTGGTGCTCCCAAGTGGGTGTGGGGGCACAATGACATCCTTATGGGTCTCCAAGTGGATCGACAATGCTTGTAAACCATATGTAAGGCCTAAGACGATGACATAAGCCCTTCCTTTATCTCCTGCAGTCAGACACATCCACATCTTTACCCAGGAACATCTACCAAGTGTATGGTGCAAGTGTGGAGCTGGTTGGGCATAGTGAACCAGGTGCATCATCCTCATCCAAAAGGTGGAACACGAGCAATCCCTAAATGGTGTTAGGTGTTGAGAAATCCAGGGCATAGTAATTATGTGATTTATCTTCTATTAGTAACTGCTTGTGAGTGCTTTTTACTTCTTTAGATTAGGATCTTCTTTTACTTAGGTTATTAGTGTTCTTCTTAATGAAACAGCTACCAATGCATAAACCATAAAGAGACAAGAGACACAAAATATAGGCTATCAGCTAGGGCCAAAACCTCTCACTCTTTGAGAGGAAAACTCGAACAAATTCTTCTTCTTATACAGATTCCAATTGACGAGTACCAAGACTAAGACCCTTGACCTATCTGCCACTGCAAGACCAAGACACAAGATCCATAGTCAACGATAGTCAATCTTCTCCTCCTTCCTTCTTCTTGACTTCTTCTTCAACCTTGGCTTGCTTTAGAATTTCGGCCTTCTTCCACTTCAGCTCCTTAGGAGGATTTAACCACTACTACAATAGACTTTTCCTCTCCTCAGCCTTCACTCTGCAATATATTAATTTTCGGCCTTCTTCCACTTCAGCTCCCTACTGCTGCAACAATCTTTGTCCTCACTGTTGTAACAAACTTCTAGTAATAGACTTCTTTTCGTCCTTATTGTTGTAACATACTTTTAGTACAGATAGGTGTTTTCTGCCCTTAAAACAGTCTGATAAAGTACCCTAAGAACCTCACTCTTCCTATCCTTTACTTCACTAGTTATGAGAGGCTTCTATCTCCCTTTCTCGCACTTTTGTCCATCGTAGACCATCACAAAAAACTTCACCAAAATCTGCCTTCTAAAATGAAGTCGAGTTGCCTATAAATAGTTGTTTGCCTCTATATATGAGCCGACATCTCCTTTGGGGAATTTACATTATTCTTTTTGAAACTGACATGAGGAGGATACTTTGTTTGGTCTTGGAGGGCTATTTATACTTATCTAATGACTCATATGACTCATAAAATGTAGTATGCCCAAGAGGGGTCCCTCATACATGACATAGACTCAAAATGACTTTTATGACAAATCCTAAAGGCTCTCAATGGGAGCCATCACTAAAAGTAAAATTTCTTGCTCATGAAACCCATGAGACAAGCATAATAATAATTTTATTTTTTATTATTTTCATCAATTACATAAAATCACAATTACACATGTCATTATGAAGACTGAACCTAATTCCATTTTTCAACACTCCCTCTTAACTAGGGAGGTATTCATAATGGTACTTGGTCATTCTCATTCTAAAGAATTTCTCATAAGAAGAGTCAAATCGGTAACCCCTCTGTTTAGCATCATAGCAACTAGCATTACCACATAGCAAGGCCTTGACTAACAGCTCTATCTCTCCACGAGATCTGAGCACAATGTTGGGGAGACCAATGGTGTCTAGACACCCTCATCATTGTCTCTATCAAAACATACCCCACTCGAGTTCTCAAGGTCTGTTCCACCAGGACTATTCTTATCTTGGATTCCCAATTCTCAAAGGATATTGTTCCTCAACGACTACTCTTATCTTGGATACCCTAATACATCCTCAAAGAGCATGAATGACAAATGTTTACCCAATCCTCCATTCTGTCTTCCCAGGTGAAGACAAGAATGATGTGTCTATCTCTCCCTCTTAATTACGAAGGACATATCTATTCCAATAAAGGAATGTATTCATTTCTACAGAAGGAATGTACCTAAGCTCCCACTTGGCTTAGGAATTTCCAAGTTTCCTCTAAGTAAGAAACTTGTTTCCAAGCTCCCTCTTGATTAGGGACCTACAGTGGCTCCTCAAGTGGAGATGATGGGACAACCAGCTGCTTGAAGAACTCCTCCTTACGATGTCATGAACTTATTTTCGTTATTTAGGAGTCTTCATGTTTGGGACTTCTACATAGGGCATCGACCATCCATCATTTTCATCCATTAGTTAGCCATGTCATCATTGGAAAGCGATCCATCAGTCCATATTTGGCCTTTCTTCATGCCATGTTTACTTAAGGACCTTTCATCCTACTATATGTGCATCGGTGTTGGACGACATCCATAGATCTTCCCTTGTCAGCCCTGCATAAACCCATCTAGATATTTGTTCAAAAATAAAGGAATGAACATTAAAATCAATATTACCTTTGTGATGGTCTTTCAACATGACATCTTCTAGTTTGCATCAGTGTCTTGCATACATATCAACACATCTCCCAAACATATATATTGTCAAGGGTCTCTTTCTTTTTTTAGCTCCATTAGAGTCTTCATATCTTCCAAGGAGATATCCTAATCAAATCTTGTTTGTGTTTCGGATGTTAATTGTCTTTACTATGGTTGCATATTCCACGATCTCTTTCTTTCTTTCTTTCTTAACACATTTCACTCCCAGGAGCTTTCAATCAAAGTTCCTTAATTGTAGTCAACCACCTCATACTTCATATGAGGACATATTATGTTGATCTCATCTAGTGAATGTGTGACCCATGCATCCCTGCATTCCTTTGAGGGAGGAGATCCTTTTGATCATGCTCCCAAGATAGAGCATTGATCCATGTTACCTGCAACCACATGACATGACTTCCACAATATCAAATGTAAGCATACATACCTTTTTTTTTTTTGAGTCATCCAGACTTTCTGCAACAGCTTCCTTGATTGAAAGAGCTTCAATCCCTTGATCTGCTTCACTTTTATGTCATCATACCATCATCCCATGAATTCCACAAGTTTGGAATTCTTGATGAAAATCTTGCTTCCCCTCATGATTGGTGAACCTTTCAATGTAGATTCCATCAGAGAATTTTGAGGATCTAAAGTATCACCATCACCAGACGTTTCCTTTTGACAGATGTATGACGAACCTTGAACTACATGACCTCGCCACTAGTGTTTTCAATGAGATTCCCAAGAGCTATATCCTTGGCTTTCATAGATTCTAATAGTCTTTCGTGCTTCTCTATGATGATGTCACGAGTTCTTGCTTTCAATGCTTTTATGATGCCTTGATGCATCCCACTCTTTTACTTAGTGAATCATGATAGCCATATATTACAGCAGAAGACTTGGGAATTTAAGAAGAACTTAGGTGAGGAAGAATATCTCAGTAATAGAGATCTCTTACTTCTTGTTTCTTGGACTTCTTCTTTTCCGCTTTCTCTACTTCTTTCGCGATATGGGCTTCTTCTCTTCCTCTTTTGTTGTCCTTCTTGACCTTAGGACAATCTCTTTTGTAGTGCCCATATTCCTGACACCCATAGCATTGAATCTTAGACATGTCTGACTTTCCAAATTTTCCATTTCTTCTTGTCATTGTAGCATAAGCTCGACTTTGCTCACTTGTCCCACATCAGATTTGGCCTTTAGTCTAGATTTTTCAATCTTGCATAGTGACCATAGATCCAAGAATGGAGTAGCTTCTTTCTTCCCATAAATACTTGAATTAAAGTTACCCCACTCCTCTGATAGTGCATTTAATACAACTGTAGTCATTTCACTATCAGACATGACTTCTCCCAAATCTTGTAGTTGATCCCGGATCTCAAATATCCTCATAAAAAAGCATGAGACTATTCCATCTTCCCTAGACATCTTCAGCTTGTAGAGTTCTTGCTTAATGAGATGACTTCTCCACCAATGCTTACGGAATACAACTCTACCAGTTTAACATAGATTTCTTTTGAAGTTTCGAGTTTAGATACATATGGGATTAGGGGATCCTTGATGGATTCTATGAGAATCCTTTGAGCCCTAACATCCTCTTTCATATACTTGGCAAGAGCTTGAGCATCTTCTTCTCCTGGTTTTGTGATAGATCCTTTGACATGTTCCATCACCTCATTTTCAATGAGATTCAGATATGTCCTTTTCTTCCATGCAAGATAGTTTGAAGCCCCAACCAATTCGTTGTTTTCCTTGCAAAAAGACTTTTTGACAGATTCAGATGTGGACATAAATATACTTACTTGATAGTATGCTCCTTTTTGTTGCTTTCTTGATGTTCATGATGATATAGAGGATAGAAAACTTCTCCTTTGAAGGTAGTTTTCTTCAAGAATGATCCATGATCCTGTAGAGAGTGAGATGACACTACCTTTTGATCTAGCTTCCTTCGGATAAATAGTCTTCAAAACACTTTGAATTGACTAGATATAGGGTTTTGTCCTTCTCCTTTTGATGGTGATTCCAATACTTCTTTGATCTAGGGTTTTGACTTCAAGATGATCTTTGCTTTGATGCCTTCCTTAAGATAAGATGCACTTCCTTGACTTAGTCACCTTAGCTTTGATTACATGTTGAGAAATATAGGGCATAATTATTATGTGATTTCTCTTCTATTAGTAATTGCTTGCGAGTGCTTTTTACTTCTTTAGATTAGGATCTTCTTTTACTTAGGTTATTAGTGTTCTTCTTCATCAAATAGCTACCAATGCATAAACCAAAAAGAGACAAGCGACACAAAATATAGGCTATCAGCCAGGGCCAAAACCTCTCACTCTTAGAGAGGAAAACCCAAACAAATTATTTTTCTTATAGAGATTCCAATTGACAAGTACCAAGACCAAGACCCTTGGCCTATCTGCGACTCCAAGACCAAGACACAAGATCCTTAGTCAGCCTTTTGCTCCTTCTCGACTTCTTCTTCAACCTTGGCTTGCTTTAAACTTTTGGCCTTCTTCAACTTCAGCTCCCTAGGAGGACTTCACCACTACTGCAACAGACTTCTCCTCTCCTCAGCCTTCACTACTGCAATATATTAATTTTTGGCCTTCTTCCACTTCAGCACCCTACTGCTGCAACAAACTTATGTTGAAGGAAAAGTAACTAGGTTCGGTTTTCATTATAGTAACGATAATTTTATGAAGAAAATTGTTATTCCTTGCATCATGGGTTTCATGAGCAAGATGTGTGTACCATAGGTCAAAGACTTCTTCTTGATGTCTTTAGGATTTTTATGTTTCATCATAAATATTATGAAAGTCATAAGGTCAAAGATCAAAGGGTTCTTTCCAAGATAAGTGTCACTAACATCACACAAATTCGCTCTACAAACTGCAATATATCTCCTTAACAAGTGGGCTTAGATTCAAAGGGTCTCCTATCGGCTTGAGGTATTATCGTTGACCTATATACATATAAGGGTAACGTAGAATCAATGAAGAACAAGTCTTCAGAACACACATTACAGTCATCAAATACGCAATGGACATATCTTGAAGGACAGAGTCTCGGTTTATCTCTCAAAAGCTCGATATATATCTCTCAAGGTCTGTAACTAAAGTTCGGACATATCTCGAAGGCAGAGTCTCAGTGTATCTCTCAAAGTCTCGGTATTTCTCTCAGAGTCTCGGTATATATCTCAAAGTCACGATATATCTCTCAGAGTCTATATGCAAAGCTCGGTATGTTTCTCGGAACCCTGCAAGGATATCTCGAAAACCTCTCAAAATACTCGGATATATATATATATATATATATATATAATATTATATATATATATATATATCTTGAAAGCCTGAAAGGGATCCTCGATGACATCCTTCAAAAGTGTGAAAATCATCCACCGTAATATATATATCTCAAGACTAATAAAAGGACTGCGCATATACTCACACAGTAATAAGTGCTCAATGCAACATTAACTAGTGACATAACTTATCTCTGGTATAACCGATGAGGAATCAAAGAACTGTGACAAGTCAAGAAGAGAAGATGTCGAAGACAGTGACAGGACAATGAAAACATAAGGAGAAGGAGTATAGTGATGTCAAGATAGTGAATCATAGAACAAACAATGCAAAAGATAGTGACAAACATCTTGAAGGTAACTTTGAATCTATTTTGTTAAGTGTCCTGTTATTCATCATCTAAATATCTATAAGAAGAGATTCAAGGGTTTTACTCTCAAGAGGAGAGGTTTTGCCCTAGCTTGGAGCCAACATCTTGTGTACTTATCCTAATGTTTTGGTAGTAATTTGATGAAGTAAACACACACACTAATAATAAGAGAAGAAGATCAAGCTAACAAAGATAAATTGTAAAAGTGTTTCACAAATTGTTACCAAGTCTAGAAGAATCCTATTATACATAATTGCCCTTGATTCTTCAACATGGTATCAGAGTTATGGTTGCAGTTTAAGGAAGGAAGAGACACAAGTAGTATACAACAGCAAGACAAGTAAAGATCAATCTCAATTAAAGTGAAGTCCCAATACTCGTGCTCAGAAATTGAATCACTATGAATATTCAGATGCTACAGACAGTTACAGAATCTCGGTGATGAAGTTCAATGGTATTTTCGAACTCCTCTATCAATCTCAATTAGCACAACATGATATCTCAGCTTACAATCATAATACTCCTAGTGAAGAAGAGAAATATTCGGCATCACGGTCACAGTCATTATGATACAATCTCGGCATGATATTTGAATCTCGGCATACAGCCTTGATTTCGATATATGTAAATTACAGTCTCGCATAAATGGATCACGCTGAAGCACTCATGGCCTTAGCATACGTAAAGGATCATATACTCTCAGCATAATTATGATGATAAGGATCTTGGTGATCCTTTAATACTCTCTGCCTTGACACTCGAGTAATTGAGTAAACTCAGTCACAACGAAGGAAGAATCTCAGTACAACATCCATGGGTATATACATACATCAATATTAAGAAGATCTAAGCGAAGCTATAGCAATGGAGCAACAGTCATTCGATGACATGTTCAGGCTCACAAACACTGTGCTTCTCTACACAACTCGTATAGTAGACATCATTGTCTCGTTACAGTGTCATATTGATATACTTGTCACAATCTCAGATCTGAACATAATCTCAATAGCATGGTGCTCAGATCAGAATATGAATCTCTCAATATCAAAATCATAGTTTGAATGATGCTTATACACTCCTAGGAACACTATGTTGCAGGAAACGTTGCAGGGGGGGGGCGTTTCCTTGAGGAAACAGAAACGAAACGCATTTCCGCGTTTGGTACGGCCGTGAAACGCGTTTGCG
>APFE031019147.1:54249-143831 GCA_000404065.3 Pinus taeda
CAAATTTGGGGAGGTCGCGTTTCGTATCACTTCCCGTTTCGGAAACTCGTTTCCGTTTCCCCGTTTCGTGCAACTTAGTAGGAACATTGAGTGTCATAAAGTCCACTTGTGAGATAGTAATATCTCTAGCATAAAAGGATTCGACAGTACCTTGAAGATGATTAGGAGTCAAAATGATCTCAAGATCATAAAGCAGTTTCGGTGATGTCACGATCACAAAAGTTGTAATGCTAGAAGGTCTCCAAAGAAGTTTTAGTAAAAGGATACTAGTGGTTCATGATGGGTAGCCCAAGCAAGCACCAAGGTGAAGATCTCCTCCTCACATGCCAAGTAAGTATCTCTCATGTTTAATCAATTGTTGATTTAATGACTTTGGTTTGCAAGGGAATGGAAATGCTAGGAGGATAGTGATAATACCCGTGACAAGATCCTTGCATGAAATAAGGACTATAGTTATGGTCCTCATAGATGAATGAAGTCACTAAATAAGGTCTCCTTTGAGTTCATGAAGGTGGGCATTAAGAAAGCTAGTAGAGGAATCATGAACATTATAAGAAATTCATGTCACTAGATAGGATGGAAGGAGCATGTAGAAATAGAACAAAATGCATGGTTAGAAATATCTTCTAGAAAATAGGAGCATGGTGTACATATAGCTCAAAATATTCATGTAGAAGGAGCATACCTATTATAGGAACTCATCCATGATAAAAGAATAATTGATCATGATTGTAAATCCTAGAAGGCCTCCATCATCAAAAGGAAGAAATATTTGCAGGATGAGGATCTTCAAGATCCTATGACAAGAATCTTCAAAAGAAGGTTCATAGATAAGAGCAAAGGTATCAACAAGAATTCCATTCATGGAATACAAGGAAGGATGATATGCAGGCAAGAATAGATGAAGCAAGAAAGGCTACATCAATCATGAAGGACCACCAAATGGAACCAAGATGATCAAAGCAGAATCAAGATGAGGTATGTGTTGAAGAATCGAGGGCAATTAGATATAATAGGATTCTTATAGACTTGATAGCAATTTGTGAAGCACTTTTTCAATTTTCTTGTTAGCTTGGTCTTCCTCTCTTATTATTAGTGTATGTGTGTTTACTTCATCAAACTGCTACCAAAACATAAAAAACAAGAACACAAGATATTGGCTCTTTGCCAGGGCAAAACCTCTCTCTCTTAGGGAGGAAAACCCTTTCGTAAATTTCTCTTATCAAAGATTCTATTGATCAATGCCAAACCCTAGACCCTTGACAAGGATATCCTCCAAGCACAAGCCAAGTCCTTTCTTCTTCCCGCACTTTGTTTTTCGGCACTTCGTCCTCCTCCTTCTGGCAACTAGTGATAGACCTTATTATTGAGCTCTAGAAGAGATACTTTATCATTGATCCTTAGTGAGGTCCTTCACTTATGGAGATGCCTTCCTTCTCTTGACTAACTGAGCACCTTCTTGATGTGTAGTTGAAGACTTGATATGACAGGACTGCATCCCTAGTTTCTTGCGCGTGTGGGAGGTTTCCTAGTGTATTTGACTCCTTTTACCTCCACTTGGGAGAGCTTCTTCTTCGCTTGAGTAGGAGGCCTTATAGGCCTAAGTTTCTAGCCCAAAAAAAGAGAAATATACGACTATGATATTGTTGTTGTAATGATCGCAAACTGCCCTCATGTTCTCGCAAGTGTGACTGTAATTCACCCTTTGTTCAACCCTCTAAACTTTGGTTTAGTCTCCTTCTTCTTCGCTACATTAGAGGCTCCTTATGCTCAACTTCTCTCATCCTTTTCTCAGCTATCTTCTTTCTTGATTTCAGAGGTAGTTGTTGCTTGTCATTAGAGGAATGGACAACCTCTATATATAGAGGATTGTCCCTCCTTTAGGCCGATTTGAGGACTTAAGGCTGACTTGACTTTTCCACTTCGTTTTTGCTTCTTTGGTGATGTCGTTGCACGGAGAGGACTTGTGACTTTGCTTGGAGGGATATCTTTGACTCTAATACATATACATGGTGTAACATGCCCTTTGTTGAAGAAAGTGTAACTAGGTTAAGTCTCCATAAATGTATCTTTGATATTTGTATTTATTCAAGAAAAGAGAAATTATTTTTATGATTTTTGTCAATGAGTCTCTTGCTCATTGAAGTAGGTCAAGCACATGTTTAAGTGCTTCTAGGAAGTCAAAGAATCAATGTATTTATGTAAGACCCTAACTCTCTAAGTGTACCTTCCACACGTGGGAAAATTAGGGTTGTTGTTCAGTCACATCAGTCTGTAGACATATCTCAAGTAGAATCTCGTTGGATCTAGAGAAGGGTGACTCCACAAGCAAAGAACATCTCTAAAGGGAGAAGAATGATATCTTACCAAGAAGCTCGCATAAGCAAGGTCTATCTCTAGACAAAGATCAAAGAAAGAGGACGAAGTGCTGGAGAGAAAAGTGTCGGAAAGAGGAATTCCATGTGTTGGGGAACATAGTGCAGAAAAGAGGAAGGACTTGACTTGTGCTTGGAGGACACCCTAGTTAAGGGTCTAGGGTTTGGCATTGATCACTAAGAAGCTCCAATAAGAAAAAACTTACTAAAGGGTTTTCCTCTCAAGAGAAGAGAGGTTTTGGCCCTGGCATAGAGCCAACATCTTGTGTTCTTGTTCTTATGATTTTGGTAGCAGTTTGATGAAGTGCACACACATGCATTAACAAGAAGAAGAATATTAAGCTAACAAGAAAGGTAACAAGACTTCACAAATTGTTATCTAGTCGAGAAGAACCACACTACACCTAATTGCCCTAGATTCTTCAACACCCTTAAGGGCCTTCAACATTTTCTTTTGACTCTTTGACTTACCTATAGCACTTTGACATGTGCTAGACCTCCTATTTCAATAAGCAAGAAACCCATTGATAAATATAACAACAATAATCTTTCTTTTCTTGTATAAATACAAATATCAAAATTACATTTATGAAGACCGAACCTAGTTACACTTTCTTCAACAGTATGTATGCATCAAAGGTTAAAGTCATATATATTATTGGGTCATGGGAACAGTTCTATAGCATGATCAAGTATAAAAAGGAATCTCTTTCAACAATGACTTGCTCGAAAGCATGTACTACAATAAAGGTCAACATAAAGAAGTGCTCCCATAAGGAGTATAAGGTTGACTAGTCCAAGAAGCAAGTGAAGAAGAAACACTCTCTTAAGGAGTATAAGATTGTTGACTAAGAAGCAATTTAAAGAAGAAATGCTAACTAGTCCAAGAAATAGGTAAAGAAGAAAGTGCTCTCATGAGGAAGTATAAGGTTGTTATCTAAACCATTCAAGAAGAAGAAAATGAAGAAAGAGATCAAGCATGTGAAGAACACCATGGTCATAAGGAATCGTTATCAGATAAGATCCATTAAAGACATCTCCTGAAAGAAGGCATGACAACTTTGACAAAGGAAGAAAAAGATCAAAGGACCCTTGACACCTATGAAGGCCTTGGAGATATTAAGGTGCAAATAACTAATTCAAATATACAAAGATGTCATGATGAAGAAGCCATCCAACAAAAGCACTATTTAATGTTGGAGCAATGTCAGGATAAAAGCCATGAAGGGCTACTAAATTGAAGAATGGGAACAAGCAAGTACAACTAAGCATCTATGTGATAAGTTTTCTAAAGCATAGACAGATGACAAAGGAGTAGCCAGATGACGAAAGAACCTGACCTACATCAAGAAGGCCACTTTCCACGAAGGAGCAATGACATGACAAGCCAGGAAGGAAAGTGATTGATGGTCAGTGCCCTACCAAGAAGAAGTTCAAACAAAGACTTCATGACTTCAAAGGAAGTAAGGATATCAAGCAGCTGAAGGACCCACAAAGAAGAAGTTGTTGATGAATGGACAAGTCCCTATCTAAGAGGGAGTTATAACAAGTTCCCAATTACAAAGGAGCCAGGACAAGTTCCTTGTCAAAGGAAACTTGGGCATGTCTTCCTCAATTAAGAGGAAGAGATAGACACAACATTCTTGTCTTCACTTGGGTAGAAAGAATGGGAGGATTGGGTAATCATCTGGCATCCGATACTCTTTGAGGATGTGTAGGGCATCCAAGACAAGAGTAGGCAAGAGGACCAATATTCTTTGAGGGCTGGGAACCCAAGACAAGAATAGACCTAGAAGGTCATACTCAGTGAACACCCGGGTGGGTATGTACCTTGAGAGACTATGATGCAGGTATCTATCATCATTTGTCTCACCAACATTGTGCTCTGATCTATTAAGAGATAGTTTTGTTAGTCAAGGCCTTGCTATGTGACAATGTTGGTTATAATGATGTTATACGAATGGATTACTAGTTCGACTCGTTTTATGAGATCTCTTTAGTGTTGAATAGCCATGTACCATTTAATGAATACCTCCCTGGTTAAGAGGGAATATTGAAGGAAAAGTAACTAGGTTCAGTTTTCATTATGACTTGAAACGATAATTTTATGAAGAAAATTGTTATTCCTTGCATCATGGATTTCATGAGCAAGATGTGTTTACCATAGGTCAAAGACTTCTTCTTAATGTCTTTAGGATTTTTATGTTTCATCATAAATATTATGAAAGTCATAAGGTCAAAGATCAAACAGTACGCTCCAAGATAAGTGTCACTATCATCATGCAAATTCGCTCTACAAACTGCAGTATATCTCCTTGACATGTGGGCTTAGATTCAAAGGGTCTCCTGTCGGCTTGAGGCATTATCGTTGACCTATATACATATAAGGGTAACATAGAATCAATGAAGAACAAGTCTTTGGAACACACATTACAGTGATCAAATACACAGTGGACATATATTGAAGGATAGAATCTCGGTATATCTCTCAAAAGCTCGATATATATCTCTCAATGTCTGTAATTAAAGCTCGGACATATCTCGAAGGCAGAGTCTCGGTGTATCTCTCAGAGTCTCAGTATTTCTCTCAGAGTCTCGATATATATCTCAAAGTCTCGATATATCTCTCAGAGTCTATATGTGAAGCTCGGTATGTTTCCGAAAGCCTGTAAGGATATCTCTAAAACCTCTCAATCATACTCAGATATATATATATATAGATAGATAGATAGATAGATAGATAGATAGATAGATATATCTTGAAAGACTGAAACGGATCCTCGGTGACATCCTTCAGAAGTGTGAAAACCATCCATTGTAATGTATATATCTCAAGACTAATAAAAGGACTGCGCATATACTCACACAGTAACAAGTGCTCAATGCAATGTTAACTGGTGGCATAACTTATCTTTGGTATCACGGACGAGGAATCAAAGAACTGTGGCAAGTCAAGAAAAGAAGATGTTGAAGACAGTGACAAGTCAATGAAAACATAAGCAAAAGGAGTACAGTGATGTCAAGACAATGAATCATAGATCAAACAGTGCAGAAGATAGTGACAAACATCTTGAAGGTAACTTTGAATCTATTTTGTTAAGGGTCCTGCTATTCATCATCTAAATATCTATAAGAAGAGATTCAAGGGTTTTACTCTCAAGAGGAGAGGTTTTGCCTTGGCTTAGAGCCAACATCTTGTGTAGTTATCCTAATGTTTTAATAGCAGTTTGATGAAGTAACCACACACACTAATAATAAGAGAAGAAGATCAAGCTAACAAAGATAAATTGTAAAAGTGCTTCACAAATTGTTATCAAGTCTAAAATAATCCTACTATACATAATTGCCCTTGACTCTTCAACATCTTCGTCCTTACATTCAACAGATTTATTTTCGTCCTTATTGTTGTAACAGAATTCTAGTACGGATAGGTGTTTTCTTCCCTTAAAACAATGCCATAAAGTACCCTAAGAACCTCTCTCTTCTTGTCCTTTACTTCATTGGTTATGAGAGACTTCCATCTCTCTTTTTCGCACTTCTGCCCATCACAGACCATCACAGAAAACTTCACAGAAATCTGCCTTCTGAAATGAATTCAAGTTGCCTATAAATAGTTGTTTACCTCTATATATGAGCCGCCATAACTGTATGTGACACAACATGTCCTTTGAGGAATTTACATTAATCTTTTTGAAGCCAACATGAGGAAGATACTTTGCTTGGTCTTGGAGGGCTATTTATACTTATCTAATGACTCATATAAAATGTAGTATGCCCAAGAAGGGTCCTTCGTACATGACATTGACTCAAATTGACTTTTATGACAAATCATAAAGGCTCTCAATGGGAGCCATCACTAGAAATAAAATTCGTTACTCATGAAACCCATGAGACAAGCATAATAATGATTTTATTTTTTATTCTTTTCATCAATTACATAAAATCACAATTACACATGTCATTATGAAGATAGAACCTACTTACATTTTTCATCACTAGGGATCCGTGAAGTACTCTTTGCTATGGTGGAGGCCCATGGCTCTCAACGCTCACCTTACAAGTGCTAAGGTGGCCCTCTGGAGGGCTTGGAACCCATATAGGGAGACCAAAACCCCAAATGGAGACCCACCTGCAATCCTGCATAAGATCGAATGTGTTCCCTTGCCCTCTAATACAACAAATCACTAGAATAGTTTAGTAAAAGAGCTAACAAATCATGGGGTCAATGGGGCACTTCATGGTGGCATGCCCTTCCATAGCAAGCTTTGGCATGTACAAGTATTTCCAAGTTCAATAAGGGGGATAACCAAGGACCCTATTAGGTAGTTTCAGCCTTTAAAGGGGGTGACATGTCCATGGTACATCCATCAGGTGGTAGGTGGCAAGTGATATAATGATGGAGCGGAGTAGGGATCAAGGGAAGGATCCAGGCCACATGTCATGGGACCAAAGGGTAGCTATAATGAAGGAAGCCCACACTTGGGTATATGAGTGTAGGAGGGAGCAAATCGTGGTACATGAGCTACCCCCGCCTTTGTTCTCCCACACTTCTTCATGTGCCTTTTGCCTTTGATTGATTTTTCTTCATAACTGCTCGGGGCTCCAAGGGCTGAGGGCATGATGTGTTAATTTTTGCATATGCGGTCAAATTCCACTATGGACTGCTCAAATGACCTAGATAATTATTGCATTAGATTCCTTTTCGAGAGGATCAAAATAACCTAAAGATCACACAATTTGGTCAAGCGAAAGTTGAGTTTTGAATTAACCCCAAATGGACGATCATGAAATCCTATAAATAGAAGAGACCTCAAGCTCATTTGGTCACATTTGATCAAGTTATCTTCTCTTCTCTTTTGTCTTGGTTTGCATAGGTTCGACGGAAGGAGTTCGCCTAAGGGTCTGAAACCACAGGCGTGAGATTCACTCTAAGTTAGGGTTTTCTAGTTTCTAGACACTGGCACAAAACAGGGCATTTTAGTACCTGGAAGTTGGCACACAATGGTCAAGACAGTGTCCAGAGAGCCTTGGACGTTGGCACAGAGGCTTATGGGAGCGTCCAGGGCTTCAGAGGGTGTCGATCCCCAGACGCTTGCACAGAGTGGTCCTGAGAGCGCCCGAGCTATACCAAACGCATGCACAGTAACTACATGGGAGTGTCCAAGGGTTTTTGGGTAAATCTGGTAAGTTGGTCCTCGGATGCATGCACAAATTGGTCTGGGAGCGTCTGGTTTGCCGTAAACACTCGCACAGTTCCTCCTCCCTGTGTCCAAGACTCTAAGATGAGATTTCTTTATTCCGAAGTTTCCACTCAGTGATAGTAGTATTCAGCAACGTTCAGCACAATGAGAGCAATATGCAACATTTGACTTCAGTCTGTGACAACACATTACAGCGATCAGTGTGAGAGTTTTGATTGAGGGCATGATTAGATTTGTTTCATGGATATCATAGTTGTTTCGTTACATAGATAAAGTTATGAATCATTGTACTCTCTTTTGTTGTATCATTTGATGACGATCTAAGAAGAACATTTGCAAGGGTTTTCCCCATAGTGAGTTTTTCCCTAGTCTCAGACCAATCTTGGTGTCTCTATGTGTGTGCATTCTTTTCTTCTATTATTCCTTTATATTCTGCTACATTGATGATGATGATGTTGTTCTTTCTACAGAATTGCATATGATGATAAACAATGTTGTAGATCTTAATAATGTAATAATGATACGAGTTGAACTTAATGTATTAATGAAGAAATGCAATTATAAAAGCAAAGAACAATGTAGCCCCATGAAAAATTGACATGATGTGTAGGATGTAGCAATAAGTACCCCCTTTTGAAGTGGGGCATTTCATTGCCCACCAGGGGTTGGGACAAACATGGGTTCCTTAATGTGGAGGGGCTCATCTAGGGCCCATAGGAACCAGGGTGATGGCCATAGATAAGGGGTAGAGCTCATATTTGGCTTTTGCCCACGAGCTAAATTTGTTTTTCCCAACCATCTTTTTCTTTTTGCGGTACATTTCCTATTGAGAATGGCCAAATTGTGCTTTTTCTTTCCTTTTTAGCTGCATCAACCTCCGAGGCATCATTCCAGACCCGACCCAAGGTGTGGACCAGGGGAGGATGAAGTTAACCCTATGTGGACCCAATAGACACATGTGGACCCGGATGGGAAGAATGATGAATGAGGCTAGAATGAGTAGAAAGGAGTGATGTATATGGTGTCAGGAAGTGGGACCATGCAACCAAAATAAGGATCTCCCATGTAGAGTCAACCCTAAAGGTAATGGCTGATAAAGGAGATCCTACAGGACTAGGATGCAAGGGTAAACACCATATCAAGTGGAGGAGACAAGAGTACAGCGCTAGCCCACCCTTTCCGCAAAATCCCACCACCAATCCATGCCCAAAAGTGGGCATGAAAAGTAAGGAAAATTACTTAACTATACCAATGAAAAGCCATACCTTCATGGTCGAGAGGCGGCCCACCTTCAAACATACGATCATAACAGATGGGCGAGGGACCACATCGCTGGCTCAAGTGGCGGAGATAACGGCACATCAAACTATCTAGTGGTTGCAAGGGGCTATTGGTTGCGAGATCAGGACTGTCTAGGAGAAATATTTTCTTTTATGCATACTACCCACAGATAGAGGGTAATAGTCACCATACCATCATCCTTCTAAACAATGGATCCCACACAAGGTGGAATGATCAACGAGACACTAATCTTCCAAGTAGAGGTGAACCTTTTAATGAACATTCCAACGGAGGATCTTGATTATCCTCATCCTGCAAATGCTCCTTTCTAATGATGATGATGTATGATGAATTCTTTTTATCTTTTATCATGCTAGATGTCTTTCTATCAACCATATATACTACTTATGCTTTCAACGAGGTTACCAAGAGCTACTTCCTTTCAATGATGACTGTTACATCCATGTAGACTTCTACTTCAACTATCCTTTCAAGCTTCTATAATGAGCACTTGCTTCAATCGTATGCTTTTAATATGATTCCATCTCCTAATATGATGCATCCTATCAGACCTACAATGCTTTCTACCATGATAGCTATCTTTCTCAAAAACTGAAAAGAACTAAATGAAGGAGATTATCTCAGTCGTAGTAGAGATCTTTCACTTCCTCCTCCTTTGATTTCTTCTTCTCAAGTTCTTCCACTTCTTCGGTGACATGGGCTTCATTCTTTTCTTTCCTTTTCTTGTTGTCTTTCTTGATTTTCGGACAAGCTCTCTTGAAATGCCCATATTCCTGACAGCCATAGCATTGGATCTTTGACATATCTATCTTTTTCATTTTCTGAGGACCAAACTTCCCAAACTTTCCTTTTCTCCTAGCCATGGCAACAAATGCTTGAACTTGTTCACATGGTCCTACATCACTTTTTGCCTTCAACTTGGTTTCTTCAATCTTACACAATGACTAGAGTTCACTAAATGGGGTGCCTTCCTTCTTTCCATAGATGCTTGATACAAAGTTGCCCCATTTATCAGGTACTGGATTGAGCACCATGGTGGTCATCTCTTTGTCGGACAATATTTCCCCCAACTCTTGTAAATGGTCTCTTATTTGTGACATCTTCCTTTGATACCTTCATCTTATATATCTCAATTCTCAAAGGTATTACTTCTCCTCCAATCCTTACAGAGAATAATTCTACCAGCTTATCATCATACATGTCTTTTGACTTCTCCAATTTTTCTATGAGAGAATCCATGATTGATTCTATAAGGACTCTTTGAGCCCTTATCTCCCCTTTCATATACTTTGCTAGAGCTTGAGCTTCTTCTTTTGTCGTTTCAATGATTGAACCCTTAACATGTCCAATGACTTCATTTTCAATAAGGATCAAGTTTGTCCTTCCATGCAAGGGAATTTGATGACCCAACCAATTTATTGCTCTCCTTCCGAAATGAAGTCATTTTGATAGTAGATTCAGTCATGATATGAGGATATTTACTTGTCAAGTGAAGATGTTCCTTTAATGGTGATATCTTCAACCTGGTGCCTTCTTGATTTAGACAATGATGTTTGCTTCCTTGAAGATGATAATGCTTCTTAGAGATGTCCTTTTTCAAATAGGCTTTGAAAAGATCACTTTGATTTCCTTGATGATGATGATGGCAATGCTTCTTCTTGCTTTCCTTTGATGTAGAGACTTCAAGATGCTTCAATGTGTAGACCTTCTTTCTTTGAGTGCAGATAGGGTTCTTCTTCAAAGTAGAGTCTTTGAGGTCCTCTTCTTGTTGTTGCTTCTAGAAGGTGTGATCCTTGAGATGAAATGGGTAGCCTTCCTTGATGCTCTTTAGATTGCTCAGTCCTTATATATCCCTTCTTGATGGTTCGATGTCCTCTTTGATGCCTTGACCTGTCTTGATATCCATTTTGATGGCCCTACTTCAAGTCGCATGTCCTTGTCTTGTCACCTTAGCTCTGATACCATGTTGAGAAATCTAGGGCAACTAGATTAGGTGATTTCTCTTACTTTGATCACTGCCTGTGATGTATTTTACTTAACTTGATTAGCTTCTTCTTTCACTTAATTATAATTAATGTTCTTATCATCAAACTGCTACCAAAACAATTAAGAATAATGAGACAAGTGGACACAAGATATAGGCAGTCAACTAGGGCCAAAAACTCTCCACTTGAGAGGAAAACCCACAAGAACTCTTCTCTTCATATAGAACTTCAAATGATGAATTCCAATACCTATGAACCTTGACCAAGACTCCTCCAACACCAAGTCAAACTTGCCAAGTCAAACCAAGTAAACTCTACCTTGATGCTCCTGCAATTTCTTCTTTGACCTCAACTTAGGATCTGCAACTTTAGAGTGCAATTTTGACCTATAGTTTTCGGCCCCTACAACAAAAACCCTAGGTGGCACGTGTGAGAAATATGGTGACTTTATCCTCCTCTCTCCTTCACTTGAGATGACTTCTTCTCCTTATCAATTCGGCTTGCAAGGGAGACTTCTTTTGACCCAAAAACTCGGCTCTCTTGACAATTTTAATTTGAACTTGTTGCACCTTAACGTGCCCTAGTTTTCCTTCGCACATGTGAGGTGTAGGAGGCCCTAAAACAGTCCCAAACTTTCAATCTTGACTCTTCCTTCTTTTCTTCGCTATCTAAGAGGCTTCTTGTCCTTTCTTTTTCGCACTTCTTGCTTGCTCTTGGATGCATAATAGATGCTCCTTTGAATGAGGCCGAATGCTCCTATATATAGGCTTCCTTGAGTGCCCTAATAAGCCAACTTGTTCTTTGCACTATGACGAGGTATTGGAGGGTCTTTTGACTCTAGATTTCACTCAAATAAATTTTCTTTACAATATGTAACATGCCCAAAAGGGTCTTCCATACATGACAATGACGTAACAGACTTATTGACTTAATGACAAGCCCTAGAAGCACTCAATGGGTGCTTGACCTATAAAAATAAATTTCCCTTGAGCATGAAACCCATGCCTTAAGAATGACAATAAATTTATTTTTCTCTTTACAACAAATATATAAAATCATGATTACATATGCCATTATGAAGACAGAACCTAGTTACATATTTCAACAAGACATCCTCTTTGAAGTGCTAGAGAAGCATCACACAATCCCTCAATGAATGTGGGTTATACCTAGAAGCAATATCTAGCACACATACTCAAAGAATCAAGTGAGATGAACATCATGGGTGCAAAAACCATAAGAATATCAAGGTGGTCCATATTCAATGCTCAAGCCGTCAAACTACTTCACACAAACATCGTCTTCAAATGTATTCCTAGCTTATGATTGTACACAAGTTATCATGTTCAAGTATGGGAGGGTTATTACATGGCCCTATTAGGTGCTTCCGACCCTAACGGCAGGAATAGCTACTAGGGCAACCCTCTCAAAAGATAGGTGTATGTAAGAGGTGTTGTGGACTAGGGTTTTCTTCATGAATCGAGTCATAGTCTTATGCTAGGTTATGTATCACCATTGTCCATGAATGCCTTTGTAGACGAAGTGCTTAACTTACCTAAGTTACCTTCCTTGCCTTTGTTTTTCCAAGCCCCCATATTCGCCTTTTCCTTTTCTTTGCATAACTTATTTGACGAGCTTCAATGACACCCCCATATTTGCCTTTTCCTTTTCTTTGCATAACTTGTTTGCAAGCTTCAATGACTATGTAATAATGAAATAACTCCATTTAGTGATGAGCAGTCTATTGATTCATCGTGTTGAGAAATCTAGGGCAAAGCAATGAAGTGATTTCTCTTCTATCATTAACTACTTGTGAATGCTTTTTACTTCTTTAGATTAAGATCTTCTTTTACTTAGGTTATTAGTGTTTTTCTTCATCAAATAGCTACCAATGCATAAACCATAAAGAGACAAGAGACACAAAATATAGGCTATCTGCCAGGGCCAAAACCTCTCCCACATGAGAGGAAAATCCGAACAAAATCTTCTTCTTATAGAGATTCCAATTGACGAATACCAAGACCAAGACCCTTGACCTATTTGCCACTCCAAGACAAAGACACATGATCCTTAGTCAATAATAGTCAACCTTCAGCTCCTTCCTTCTTGGCTTCTTCTTCAACCTTGGCTTTCTTCTGCTTTAGACCTTTGGCCTTCTTGACTAGTTCTTCTTTGTTAAAATTGGCAACTAGGGACAAACTCCATGTGGGTCATCTTATTAATGGCAATTGATATTTTCTTGGATCCCTCTCATCGAGAGGTGTAGGATTGATCTAAAGATCATCCGATTCCGATAAGTATTCATGGAGATATGAATTTATTTGTGTTATGGGACAATTTGTCAAGGTCGGCCAGCAACTAAACTGCCCCCACTTGTGTTCCACATTTTGGTATAAATACAAGTGCCTTGCAAGTCATTTGAACACACAACTCTCTTGAGATTTCTTCTTCTCCACTTCTTTTGGGTTTTAGTGGAAAGAAGAATCTCTAAGGCAAAAACGCAGTCCTAGAGGATGACGCCCTAGCCGCAGAAGGTGGTCTAGCTGTAGTCCAAGAATTGAGATCTAGCAGGGTGAAGGAGGCCTAACAGTTGACCCTAATGCAGTCCTATCATGCCCTAATCGCAGGTGTTATCATGCCCTAACTAAACGCAGCCATGCCCTAATCCTATACGATGTTTTGAAAGGGTTTGAGACAGCCCTTGGACGCAGCAAAAAGGGATGCCCTAACCGCAGTCAAAAGAGGCTCCTAGCTGCAGCAAAAGACAGATCATTGAAGGGAGATCTATCGACGTTTAGAGGAGCTTATATATGCAGCCTAAAAAGGCTCCTATACGCTTCCCAAACCTGCCCTAATCCGCTGCCTAAAGAAAGCCCTATTCACAGTCTAGAGAGACCTAATCCAAGGTCATCCATCCACAGTCTAAAGACCCTATTTCGTTGTCCAAAAGGAAGCCCTAGCTGCAGCAAGGAAAGGACTGGACAGCGTGGACATTTGAGGGCTATTTCAGGGATCTATTTAGAGGACAGTATGATTGATTGGAGGAGGTCGAGACAAGGAGCGTTTGTTGGAAGGTACAACTACTATTTGAGGGTGATAAGTCCATACATTAGGCCTGAATCTTCCCTAAAGGAACAGCGTGACAGCAACAGCTAGAAGGAGTATTCAACGTGGAGAAATAAGGTGCTCTGAAGCTATTTCAGTAAGACAATGATGCTATTTAAGGGGGTAGAATTAGGGGAGATTAGGATCAGATCCGTTGAGGTATCATTGGAGGATCAAGGATCATATTTGTGTTGCCTAGAAGCTATAGGAAGACTGTGTGTCAAGCCGCAGGTCATGACACCACAGTGAAGGATTTGATGACCATTAGATAGGACTGTCTTGACATAATTAAGGCTGCCCTATCTGTTGTTAATGCAGCAAATAGATAATTATGGGCATCATGATGAACTGTAGTGCAGCGTTGATAAATAAATGCTATAATGAGATGCAGCATGATGGGCACAGTGAGGTTCAGTATGACGCAGCACTAGTGGGTGCAGTATGATGATAAGGTACAGCGTGATGATGCAGCAGTATGATGTGTGCAGCATGGTAATGAGGTCTAGCATGAGGATTGAGTGCAGCATAGTGAGGAGCAGCATGGTGATGCAGTCACCTTGGATCAATGGAAGCAGTATGCCTTTTACTCAACTCAGATCAGCTACCTCATATGCTATCTTCGTAGAGAAGATCTCTGCTCCTATTTAGATAAGTCAATATGTTGACTTCTAATGTATATGTACTATCTCTCTCTCTACTGAACTATTGAAGAACATATAAGAAGAATTGATCAAGGGTTTCCCCACATTGGGTTTTGTCCCTGGCTAGTGCCACACATTTTGTGTCCTCTTGTCTTGGCTTGTCTTTTGTGATTTATATTTATGTTCTATCTATAGTTTACTTTAATGCTGATGTGATTGCTAATCTGGAAAAGATATTGAGCTTCAGCTAACTATGAAAATTAAAATAAATTGCTCTAGCATAGAACATACCTAAATTTAACATTCTTCCACTTCAGCTCCTTACGAGAACTGCACTTCTCCTCGGCTTCCACTGCTACAACAGACTTCTCCTTGGCCTTTACTACTGCAACAGACTTACCTTCGGCCTTTACTGTTGCAATGGACTTCTTCTTCACTACTGCAACAAACTTACCTTCGGCCTTTACTGCTGCAACAGGCTTCTCCTTCACTGCTGCAACAGACTTCTTTTATAGAGTTTTATGCCCTTAAAACATTCCCAAAATACCCTTGAGAACTTCGCTCTTTCCTTTTGTTATTCCGTTGGTCTTTAGGCTTCCTCACTGTACTTCGCACTTCAGACGATATGATGATCGACCCTGTGAAATTTTGCCCTGAAATGAAAACGAACAACACTATTTATAGTTGTTTCCCATCAAAATAAGCTGACATGACATGATAGTGAGCCGACATGTCTATTTGAGAGATTTATATTATTCTTTTGAAGCCAACTTGAAGGAGGTGACTTTGTCTTGGTCTTGGAGAGCTTTATAACTTATTTAAGGACTTGTACAAATATATAACATGCCCAAGAAGGGTCCTTCATAAATGACCTAGACTCAAATTGACTTTTATGACTAGATGACAAATTCTAAAGGCTCACAATGGGAGCCATGACTAAAATAAAATTCCTTGCTCATGAAACCCCATGAGATCAGCATTACAATAATAATTTTATTTTTTCTTTTCATCAATTACATAAAATCACAATTACACATCATTATGAAGACCAAACCTAGTTACACTTTTCAACACTCCCTCTTAACTAGGGAGGTATTCATAATGGTACTTTGGTCATTCTCAATCTGAAGGATTTCTCATAAGACGAGTCGGATTGGGAACCCATATATTTAGCATCATATCAACCAACATTGTCACATAGCAAGGCCCTGACTAACAGCTCTATCTCTCCACGAGATCTGAGCACAATGTTGGCGAGACCAATAATGTATAGACACCCTCATAATTGTCTCTCTTGGAACATACCCCACTTGGGTTCTCAGGTTTTGTTCCACGAGGACTATTCTTATATTGGATTCCCAATCCTCAAAGAGCATCGGATGCCAGATGTTTACCCAATCCTCTATTTTGTCTTCCCAAGTGAATACAAGAATGATGTGTCCATCACTCCCACTTAATTAGGGAGGACATATCTATTCCAATAAAGGAATGTACTCATTCCTACGGAATGAATATACCTAAGCTCCCTCTTGGCTTAGGAATTTCCAAGTTTCTTCCAAGTAAGAAACTTGTTTCCCAACTCCCTCTTAATTAGGGACCTACAACATCTCCTCAAGTGGAGATGATGGGACAAACAACTGCTTGAAGAACTCCTCACAATGTCATGAACTTCTTTTTGTTATCTAGGAGTCTTCATGTTAGGGACTTCTGATAGGGCACCGACGATCCATCACTTTCATCCACGAGTCAGCAATGTTATCATCAAAAAGTGATCCATCACTCCATATCTGGCCTTCCTTCATGCCATGTTTTCTTAAGGATTTGTCATCCTACTACATGTGCATCTGTGGTGGATAACATCCATAGATCTTCCCTTAGCAACCCTGCATAAACCTATTCATATAAAAATAAAGGAATGAACATTAAAAATCAGCATTACCTTTGTGATGATCTTTCATCATGACATCTACTAGTTTGCATCAGCGTCTTGCATACATATCGACACATCTCCCAACGATATATATTGTCAAGCGTCTCTTTCTTTTTCAAACTCCATCATAGTCTTGATATCTTTCATGGAGATATCTAGTCAAATCTTCTTGGTCTTTCGTATGTTGATTGCCTTTACCATGGTTGCATATTCCACTATCTCTTCCTTCCTTTCATCACACATCTCATTCCCAGGAGCTTCCAATCAAAGTTCCTCAATTGTTGTCAACCACCTCATACTTCATATGAGAACATATTATGTTGATTTCATCAGTGAATGTGTGACCCATGCATTCCTGCATTCTGAGGGAGGAGATCCTTCCTTTTGATTATGCTCTCAAGATAAAGCATTTATCCATGTTACCAATGTTACCAATAACCATATTACATGACTCTTTAATATTGAATATAAGCATAGATACCTCATTTTCGTTTGGGTCATCCAAAGTTCCTGCAACAGCTTCCTTGATTCAGAGAGCTTTAATCCCTTAATTTGCTTCACTTTTATGTCATCAATACCATCATCCCATGAATTCCACAAATTTGGAATTCTTGATGAAACACTTGTTTCACCTCATGATTGCTAAACCTTTCAATGAAGATTCCATCAAAGAATCTTGAGGATCTAAAGTATCCCCATCAGCAGATGTTTCCATTTAACAGATGTATGATGAACCTTGTACTAGATGACCTTGCCACTTGTGTTTTCAATGAGATTCCTAAGATCTATATACTTAACTTTTATAGATTCTAATCATCTTTCATGCTTTTCTATGATGATTTCCCGAGCTCTAGCTTTCAGTGCTTCCATGATGCCTTGATGCATCCCATTATTTTACTTAGTGAATCGTGATAGCCATATCATAGAAGACTCGGGAATTTGAAAAGAACTTATGTGAGGAAGACAATCTCAATAGTGGAGATCTATTACTTCCTCCTTGGATTTCTTCTTTTCAGCTTCCTCCATTCCTTGGTGATATGAGCTTCTTCTCTTCCTCTTTTGTTATTGTCCTTCTTGAGCTTAGGACAGTTTCTCCTATAGTGTCCATATTCTTGACACCCATAGCATTGTATTTTATCCATGTTCTTCTTCTATTTCTGAGGACCAAACTTTCCAAATTGTCCCTTTCTTTTTGTCATTGCAGCATAAGCTTGTTTTGCTCACCTGCTCCCACATGAGATTTGGCCTTTAATCTAGATTATTCAATCTTGCACAGTGACCGTAGATCGTGGAATGGAGTAACTTCTTTCTTCCCATAAATACTTTAAGTAAAGTTACCCCACTCTTCTGGTAGTGCACTTAATACAACTATAGTCATTCTCTATCAGACATGACTTCTCATAGATCTTGAAGTTGATCTTGGATCTCAGATATCCTCACTGTGAAAATTCGAAAACCTCGAATCCTACTGCAGCAATTGATTAAGTTTCTTCTATTTGTTAAATAACTTGAACAAATTATTCACTGCATCCTACAGTAAATATCAAAACTAATACACTGCAGCCTTCACAAATACAATACCGCGGAAGAAATAAAAATGCTGGAAGAATAGATGCACACACAATAATACACCGTTATTTTTGGACTAATGTCCCCGGAAAAACCCAACTTGGGAAAATCTGTGCAGCAGCTGAGGGTTTTATTTTTATGCAGTAGTAAATCTAAGTACAAATCTATGGAAGCTCAAATCTAGCTTTCCATATAGAGAAATAATTGACAAGAGATCTAGTGAGAAAAATATTATTTCCATTGGTGATCCGACACTGACCTTGGCTCAAAATGAGTTGCACCTTGCTGTCTTTGTGTCAGCCTACGCAAATATGTGTCCCACAACTCGGACCAACGTCTCTCTCGCTAATTGATCAGCTATTATCTGGAAAATCGATCCTCCTAGCCTCCGAGCTCCCACTCCGGCTTCTAGCACTGAATTTCAACTTCTCCTCAACAAAATACAGATCTCCCTTTGAAGCTCTGCGCTCCCTCTCTGGCACTCACTGCCTCTCTACTATGCACTCACAAGACTAGAGAAACTTCCTTCCGGCCTTAATATCCTTGCCCTCTCTCACTGCTTCGACTTCACTGAATCACCTCCAACAACAGACTACTACTACTTTGGAGTTTTGTTTCCCAGCAAAATCAAATTCCATGTCTCTCAAGTGTGTTCTCCAACCCCCATCGAATTTCTTCTTATAATCTCTCGTTGAGACATCAACAATCAAGATTAAAACATAATCAATGGCTAAGATTAACTATAACTCGATCCATGTCTTCTTCTAGAAGATTCTCACCATGACTTAATTAATACCCTTTAATTAATCAGTTTTCCTAAGTTTAGATTTAGGCACCATTAAAAAAGATTAATTATTTTAATTAAGTCGTCTCTAGGTGGAATTTCCAAAAACGATTTCTGGGTTTTGGAGAATACATGTATTCTAGCCTCTCCACAAAGTTTTGTAGCTAGAACACATCTGATGCTACAAAAATCAACACTCATAAAGTATGAGGCTATTCCATCTTCCCTTGACATTTTCAGCTTGTAGAGTTCTTGCCTTAATGAGATGACTTCTCCAGCAGTGCTTACTGAATACAACTGTACCATTTTGTCATAGATTTCTTTTGAAGTTTCGAGTTTAGATACTACATATGCGATAAGGGGATCGTCGATGAATTCTATGAAAATCCTTTGAGCCCTAACTTCCCCTTCCATATACATGGCAAGAGCTTGAGCATCTTCCTTTCTTGGTTTAGTGATAGAACCTTTGACATATTCCATAACCTCATTTTCAATGAGATTCAGACCTGTCATTTTCTTCCATGCAAGACAGTTTGAAGCCCCAACCAATTTGTTGATTTCCTTGCAAAAATACATTTTGACATATTCATATGTGGACATAAATATACTTACTTGATAGGATGCTCCTTCTTCTTGTTGCTTCCTTGTTGTTGATGATGATATAGAGGATAGAAAACTTCTCCTTAATGAAAGTGGTTTTCTTCAAGAATAATCCTTGATCCCTTAGAGAGTGAGATGACATCTCCTTTTGATCTAGCTTCCCTTTGGATGTATAGTCTTCAAAACACTTTAACTTGAGTAGATGTAGGGTTTTGTCCTTCTCCCTCTTGATGATGATCCCAATAATACTTTGTAGACTTCTTTGATCTAGGGTTATGATGCTTCCTTTCACTTCCAAATGATCTTTGCTTTGATGCCTTCCTTGAGATTTTGTTCTTGGGTGTCCCTTGATGAGATGCCCTCCCTTGACTTAGTCACCTTAGCTCTGATACCATGTTGAAAAAAAAAGGGCATAGAAATTAAGTGATTTATCTTCTATTAGTAATTGCTTGTGAATGCTTTTTACTTCTTTAGATTAGGATCTTCTTTTACTTAGGTTATTAGTGTTCTTCTTCATCGAACGGCTATCAATGCATAAACCATAAAGAGACAAGAAACACAGAATATAGGTTATCAGCCAAGGCCAAAACCTCTCCCACTCGAGAGGAAAACCCTAACAAATTCTTCTTCTTATAGAGATTCCCATTGATGAATACCAATGCCCTTGACCTATTTGCCACTCCAAGGCCAAGGCACAAGATCCTTAGACAATGATAGGCTCCTTCCTTCTTGGCTTCTTTTGTTTTAGACCTTCGGCCTTCTTGACTAGTTCTTCTTCCACTTTGGCTCCTTAGGAGGACTGCACTTCTCCTCGGCTTCCACTACTGCAACATACTTCTCCTTGACCTTTACTACTGCAACAGACTTACCTTCGGCCTTTACTAGTGCAACAGACTTCTTGTATAGAGGTTTTATGCCCTTAAAATGGTCCCAACATACCCTTAAGAAGTTCGCTCTTCCATTTTGTTACTTTGTTGGTCTTTAGGCTTCCTTGTTGTACTTCGCACTTTAGACTGTATGATGACCGAATCTCTGAAATTCTACTCTAAAATAAATACCAACAACCCTATTTATAGTTGTTTCCCATCAACATAAGCCGACATGACATGATAGTGAGCCGACATGTCTACTTAGGAGATTTATATTATTCTTTTGAAGCCGACTTGGAGGTGACTTTGTCTTGGTCTTGGTGGGTTTTCTAACTTATTTAAGGACTTATATAAATATATAACATGCCCAAGAAGGGTCCTTCATACATGACATAGACTCAAATTGACTTTTATGACTCAATGACAAATCCTAAAGGCTCACAATGGGAACCATTACTAAAATAAAATTCCTTGCTCATGAAACCCATGAGACAAGCATTACAATAATAATTTTATTTTTTTCTTCTTTTCATCAATTACATAAAATCAAAATTACGCATGTCATTATGAGATTTTACGCATGTCATTATGAAGACCAAACCTAGTTACACTTTTCAACACATCAAGCTCAGGATGTTCTTAGAGAGTCCTTTTACTTTGATAGGCTTGATATGCATGGATACTCTCAGGGACAAGTGGCTATATACGAGAAGGTGGAGCTCAAGCTATAATTTGGTTTTTCCTTGCTTTACATCCCTTGCCATTCCTTTGCATTTTGACACTTAGCTCATGCTCCTTATTTTCTTATAGTTGCATCAACCTTAGGTGTATACAACCCCTTCTTCTCATAAGGAAAGGTCAACAGTAAACCAGCATGAGTAACTGATGAAAACCAATCAAAAATTGGGACATCAAAGCAGGGAATGATGACAAATTTTAGGTATGAATAACATGGAACGCTACCATCATTAGAGCCTCTTATTTGTGCCCCTCTTAGAGGGTGAAAGAAAGGACCTAAAGAAGTTCACATTGGACTAGGGGCAAGTGATAACCACCAAGGTGAAGCTAGAGAACACGTATACAACCACTAGTAGTCTCATCCAATTCAACCTATGATTCATACTAGAATCCCTTTGAACATTAAATGGAAGCACTTGAATATAGAAATGGTTGATGTTCCTAACAATAGATGACCCACCTTCATCGAATGAGCAAGATGAATGAATGCACTGACTGGAGAGTAGGTGAGAGACATTTGAGGTTGGTTATCTATGGATCATGGTAGGGCTACTAGCTAGCAAGTTGCATAATGGTAGGAAATTTTTTCTCCTAGGTTTACCCATACATGTGGGTGAGTAACAAGTGGCTCCCACTCAGGGACGCGCTCACTGTAGAGTGCACGATCCATGTGCTCGAACGAAGAGTGCAAGAAAATCCCAACAATCACTAGTGTTCGCAAATCTACTACCTACATCACTGTAACACTTGCTAGACTCTACAAGAAACTATTTGTAAAATAGTAATATGGTGATACTATCACCTTGAAATAGGAAAAATAATAAAACTAAAATAAGTCAAAATATCATTTTCTCATTTTTTTTATTTTTAGAATTAAAAAAGGCAACAAATGTAATGAAGTCAACATTATATAAAGCAAGGCAGGAAGCAAAATCAAGATGTGTGACACACGATCCTACCTACTCTAAACTACCTATGGTCAATCAATCATCAACATAAGGTATAGGAAGTTTACAATCTACTGATAATGGCAACTTCACTCCATTAAGGTTTTTTTTTTTCTACGTTAAGACTAACCTAAGTACCCACGGGGGATTTGAACCGGTGACCTATCGCAAGGAGTGCCTTAACAGCGCACCCATTCACCGTCAATCCAAAGCCCCGTGGGCCTTCACTCCATTAAGGCTGGAAAAGTGAAAGGAATCAATTCCAACATTTCAATTGTTCCTATATGGGTAAAGGTCATATCCCAAAACCACAAGATCTCCTATTTCAAAATCTTTTGCTTCATGATTCGATTTCTTCTTAACCATATATTGTTGTTTCCTTTTCATTTTCCAATCACAAGAATTGATCTTTGGAAGAGGTATAAAGTCTACATGGTATATGTTACTTCCAATTTCTTTATTTCCATTCCTCTTTGGAATTTCAATTTCTCTGAGTATTTGAGTGACAAAATGTTTCCAAGTTATTTCAATGTTCATAGGTTCAATATGCTCATCTTTCCTTTCTGCGATATCATTAATGGTTACTCTAGAAAAGAAAGGAAGGAAAGATAAGCCCTCAAACTAATCTACTATTGGTGTCTCTGAATTTGTGTTGTCATGACAATTCCACAATCCTCTACCAATTTTGGAAATTTGATTACTATCCTCCTTCATAACCTCTACATGGTATCTCACAACGGGTTCTCTATCAATGATAAATGGTTTTCAATCAAGAGTAGGTAGGTAGGGAAATCATCCAGACCACATAACATGGTGCAAGAGTAGCTATAATAGGGGAAACCCACACCTGCGCATGTGAGTGTAGGAGGCAGCAAATTGTGGTACATGAGTTACCCTGGCATTTGTTTTTCCACCCTTCTTCATATGTCTTTTGCCTTTCATTGATTTTTCTTCATAACTGCTCATGGCTCTAGGGGATGAGAGCATGATGTGTAGAATATAGCAATGGATACCACCTTAAAGTGGGGCGGTTCATCGCCCACCAAGGGATGGGACGATCATGCATTCCTTAATGATGGAGGGTGCTCACCTAGGGCACATAGGAACTGTTACCCACCATTTTGTCGGTGATATCCCTAGGAGAAAAAAAAAATCTCTAAGATGGTCCTTAGCCAGCAGCCACCAGCTAGCTCATTGTGCCATTTCTCTGCCACCTGAGCCATCCATGTGGTCCCTCACCTATCTGCCATGATCATATGTTTGAAGGTGGGCCTCTCGAACCTAAAGGTATGCCTTGTCATTTGGTAATTGAGTATTGTAGTTTGCTTATCATGGACACTTCTGGGCATGAATTAATGGAGGGATTTGGCAAAAAGAATGGGCTAGGTCTGTGCTCTTGTCCCCTAGAACCCTTTTGGATATTAACCTTGGATTCTAGTTTTGTGGGATCTCTTTTACTGACAATTTGGCTTTAGGGATGGTATTTCACGAAAACAATGATTTTGGTTGTGCGGTCTCGCTCCCTTATCCACACATATTAACCCATTTCCACTCATTATTACCCATTCATCATTTCTCCCACCTAGGTCCACATTCCTCCACTGGGTCCACATAGGGTTAGCTCGCCCCTTCCCCTTGCCCACACCTTGGGTCAGGTTTGGAATGATGTCCCGGAGATTGATGCAGCTAAAAAGAAAGATAAAAGCATATTTGGCCACATTCAACAAGAAAATGTAACACAAAATGCAAAAGATGACCGTGAAAAACACATTTAGCACGTGCAAAAGCCAATACATGAGTTCTACCCCATCATCATGGCCATCACCCTAGTTCCTACAGGTTCTATGACTATCTTTCATCATATAGGAACCCATGATTGTCCCAACCCCTTGTGGGAAATGAACCGCCCTACCTTAAAAGGGGTATTCACTGCTATATCTTATGCATCACGCTCTTACCCCTTGAGCTACAAGCAATTAATCAAAGAAAATCATAAAAAGGCAAAATTCATATAAAGAAGGGTGGAAAACTCAAGGTTGGGGAACCTCATGTACCACGATTGCTGCCTCCTATACATTATAAACCCAAGTGTGGGCCTCCCTCTTATTAGCTACCCTTGTACCCCAGCATGTGACCCAAGGTTGCCCCTTCTCATCCCCTACTTCATCCACCTATCTATCACATGCCACCACCTTTTGAAGGATGTACCTTAAACATATTATCCCCTTTAGAAGTAGAAACCACCTAATAGGATACTTGGTTAACCCCATTTGGAGTTTAGGAGACATTGGCACATCCCAAAGCCCATTAAGGAAGGGTAGGCCATGATGAAGTCCCCACTTGTGGTCCATGATTGGTAAGCTCATTTACTCGATTTCTCTAATGACTTGTTTTACTGGAAGGCTAGTAAACGCATTGGATCTTATGCAAGATTACAGATGGTCTCCATCTTGGGTTTGGTCTCTCTATACGGGGTCCTAATCCTCCAGAGGGTTATATTGGCACATGTAGGGTATCCGTTGAGAGCCATGGGCCTCCACAACAGTAGACAGCACTCCATATATCCTCGAGGATGGTTAGAGATGCTTGAGATACTCCCATTAGAAGAGGAAGATGCACTTGGTTCATTTTTGCGTTGTTGGCCCCACAGATGTATCATGCACTTGGCCACTGACCCAGGACTCGTAGGATTATGTGGCATCCCCTACATCATCACCAAAGCCCTTGCAAACGATCTACAAGCATCTTCAACTCATTTAGAGACCCATGAGGTTATTGTTATGCCCCCACGCCCATTGAGAGCACCACAGGTTTATTGTTTGGAGAACAAGGGGCCAACCCTTGTCCATCACTTTTGAGGGTCCTACTCTTCATTGTGGCACCCATGGACCTCTTTAGGCCTCTTAGAGGGCACTACAACATGCATAGATTATTATTTGACCTCTTGAGAGGCATATTCTTTCATTTATGAGCTAGTTTGGTGGGCTTGTCACCAAAAGTTAGATTATTAGAACAATTATTTTATTTTTGGGGCATATGTAGACCATGGAGACTAATTCAAATTTCAAACTCATTAGTATTTAAAGACAAGTGAGATGAGTTCATTATCTCATCATCACTTTGGGTTGGATCTCTTCTCTCTCTTGAGAATTTCACACTTTTTCTTGGAGGATGAATTGGAACTTTATAGATGAATTTTGATGTGTTGAGTTGGTTTATCTTGTCTTGGAGCTTCTCTATTGTCAAAATGTGGATGGTTGGATATGTTTTATTACATGTAAGTACATGATTTTAATGATATTCTTGTTTTACTTTGTCATATACATTGGACTGGGATTTTCATTATTTTTAGGGCTAATTGTTGCATGCATTTATTGCTTAAATTGTGGAATTTTCTCTTTATATAGCATCTCTCAACGTATGGGCCATGTAGTTTGAATGAAATCTCCTGGGGCTAATTCTATCAACGAATTCATCTTGATAAGCCATCAACTTTTTCACATTGAAGTATAAATGCTACAAGATTGCTTCTCTTTGACCTAAAAGGCTAGCGAAGTAGTCTTGAGGCCTCCTTGACTAAGAACCAAAGGTCCTCATTTATATTTATCATAGACTCCATTCTCCCAAGACTAAGGCACTGATCTACCAAAAGGTGGTCACCTAAAACCAATTCTTCTTTCACCTTTCCTGGGTCTAGCCAAGTTGGGTAACCTACGACATCATTTTCCCAATGAACTAACCCTCTAAAAAGTTCATTTTCCTAGCCCCTCCTATCCTGCTGTTTCCTCAAGACCTCCTCCAAATTTGAGGCCATTTCGATGGTGTAGTTGTGAGAAAAGCCAAGCCCTAGCTATGAGATCAAACTTTGCCCTAGCATCCCCAAAGTCTACTACCTTATTGGATCAATTCAACACCTTTAAGCGAATATTCTTTCTTTGATCCTTTCCCTTACCTTGTCTAGGTTAAGGACACCAATGTTTGCTAAACTCCTCCCTCCTAACCTAGACCGAGTCCACTCGACTGTGTGGTCCCGGTCCTTTGAAAGGCAATTCTTCAAGAACCATCCAGGAACTAATTTCAACAAGGATTTTAGGGATTGGAAAACTACTTCACTGGTCATGTCCCATAACCTAACCCTCAAATCCTCCCTTTCTTTTCCTAGAAGACATAGTACCTTGCTTAGAAAGAAAGCAAGTTCCATGTTTCAAACTCTTCTCGAAAGGGGATTATTTGGGTCACTCCACATCCATTCATTGATATATCCTTCATTGGTGACTCCATAATATACCGAGTCTCCTCCCATCGGTGAAAGACAGTAAATAGTAGGAAGCCTTAGCTGAGGTGACAGTGGGCTAAGTCACCAATTATTGCCCTTGGTCTAGCATTTTCCCTTTAGCGGTCCCCTTCTGGTTTGAGTGGTAACAAATACCAGGGTGGTGGCCATGGGTTAAGAGGGTAGAGCTCATGTTTGGCTTTTTCCCATGTGCTAAATTTGTATGTCCTGGCCATTTTTTGCATTTTGTGGTACATTTCTTGTTTAAAGTGGCCAAATTATGTTTATTTCTTTTCTTTTTAGCTGCATCAACCTCTGAGGCATCATTCTAGGCACGACCCAAGGTGTGGAGAAGGGGAGGGGGAGGAAGACTCTATATGGACCAGGTGGACACATGCGGACCCGAATGGGAAAAGATATGAATGAGGTTAAAATATGCGGAAGGGGGGTGATATATATAGTGTCGGGAAGCGGGACCACTCAACCAAAATCAAGATATCCCAAGTAGTGCCAACCCTAAAGCTAATGGCCAGTAAAGGAGATCCCAGAGGACTAGGATACAAGGGTAACCACAAAATCGAGCTATGGAGACAAGGATACAAACCTAACCCACTCTTTCTGCCGAATCCCCTCAATAATCAATGCCCATGACACGTAAGAAAAATTACTCAACTATGCCAATGAAAATCCATACCTTTAGGGTCGGGAGGCCCACCTTCAAACATACAATCATAATAAGTGGGCGAGGAACCACATGGTTGGCTCCGGCGGCATAGATAATGGCACATAGAGCAATGTAGTGGCTAAGTGGTTGTTGGCTGTCGGCTGAGGACCATTAGGGAGAAAAAAAATCTCCTATATACACTATTATGTAGAGATGTTTTTGTGTTGTCCCATGAAACCTTAGCGTGAATTCTTTATCTGTGTTTTCCAAAAAATCTTCATAAAAGTCGGCATATTTGTCCATATTCTTTTGTAGTTCTTGAAGATCTTGATCATTGAGTTTTGCAAATAGAGAGCCAAGGGTAGTTTCTTTTTGACAATAATCCATTTTTCATGATTTTGCATACTAGGATCAAAATGGAGTCCCCAAGGTGAACTAAAATGCCTTGATAGATGCTTGTTTCACCCTACAAGCATTAGCTTGAAGTTCAATGAAGAGCTAGGGCTTCGTTCTTCAAATGGAGTCGCCAAGAATGATATCTCAATATTGTCGTATGGGGAACAAGACACATGTATCGTGTCCCCGGAAACAACGCCAAAATGTTACCGCTCAAACTAGCAAGGGTCCTAGGAGGGGATCCTGTAGAGCAACTACTAAGTCAAGGGGCAACAATGAAGCGATAGCCCACTATCACCTCAGCTAAGGCTCCCTACTCTTTACTGACTTTCACCAATGGGAGGAGACCCGATATAAGAGGAATCAAAAGAACGAGTAGATCAATGAATGAACAAAGGGTGATTCCTAGAGCATCTTCATAAGAGAAACTCAATTATGTGTCTTACTTGCTTAAGAAGCATGGTGATGGGCTCTCTAGGAAGGGCTAAGAGGATACTTAAGCCTAAGATTTGAGAATATCTCTTGACAAGACGCTTCCTAGATCTAAGGATCCTTGTGGAGAAATGGATTCTATGTAATAATTGTAGAAATGAGTTACGAAGTTGTGGGACCACAGAGAAGCCAAGTGGACCCAAACTAGGTCAAGGGTATGGAGTTGATCACTCAAGGAGGGGATTGACCTAATTGGGGAAGCAAATAGGATCAAAGTCCTAATTTTCTTGAGATTTGAATGTAATGATCCCAATGAGGAAACTAACCCAAAATCATCCCAGGGCAAGAGTTGGTCTTGTGGCTAGGGCTTGTTATATCTCAGGATTCCATTGTCGGAATTGCTTGAAATTTGGAGGACCTCTAGAGAAAAGCCCAGCGTCGTAGGTGACCAAAGATGGAGTTTAGATGGCTACAATGAAATTTACGCGATGCCCTAGGTGACCTACTAGAGTTAGGCCTGAAATTTGGAGGGGTGAATCAAAGAGGGGAAGGTTTGACCACCAAATGGATATAAGGATTAGTGCCTTATTTTTTAGGTTTAATGGAGTCAAGATACACAGATCATGAATTTTTGTGCGCTCAGGAGCCCTAATTGATCTTTGCTAGCCTCTTCAAGGGCAGCAACTAGATCAGTAGAGATTTATACTTCAAATTTGCAAAAGAGACAAAGTTTTGACGTCTTTAACATAATAGGTGCCTCTAAGAACATTCACCCAATCCCCCAAAGGTCATTGCATGCATTTAATCACTTATTCAAGGTCCCAGAAGAATTTCGCATTACATTTAACCCATACAAGTAGTTAACAAGTAAGATAACAAGAATAGCACCAAATTTCAACTTACATGACAAAGAGTATATCCATTTATCAACTTTGCATTAGACAAGCTCCAAACACAATAGTGAAAATCCAAACATAATAGTGCATCAAGAGAAGCTCTAAAAATCCATCCCAACAAAAAGTGCAAAAATATCATCAGAGATACTAATCCAATTCAAGTGATGATGATGAAAATGAATCATCTCACTTCTATTTATACAATCCTCTATGGGATTAGAATAAGCCTAATTTGGACTAATATTGCCCCTAAAATAAAATAATGTGCATAATAACAATACTTTTGGTGACAAGCCCGCTAAAATAGTTCAAGAACATAAGAATAAGTCTCTCATGAGGGCAGAATGATCAATATAGTGAGTCGTTGGGCCTTTGAGGAGGCCTAATGAAGAACAAGGGGTGTCATGATGAAGAACTGGACTCCAAACATAGTGGACAAGGGGTTGGCCCCTTGTTTTCCAAGCAAGAACCCGTGGTGCTCCCAAGTGGGTGTGGGGGCACAAGGACATCCTCATGGGTCTCCAAGTGGATCGAAATGTTTGTAGACCATTTATAAGGGCTAGGATGATGACATAAGCCCTCCCTCTACAACGGGAGACATCCTCTTGACCATGGAACATCTGCCAAGTGTATGGTGCATGCGTGGAGTCAGTTGGGCATGGTGAACCAGGTGCATCATCCTCATTTAAAAGGTGGAACATGAGTAATCAACGAGTGGTGTTGGGGATTCATGAAGTACTCTCTATTCTGGTGGATGCCCATGGCTCTCAACACTCACCCTACAAGTGCTAATGTGGCCTTCTTAAGGGCTAGGAACCTGTATAGGGAGACCAAGCCCCAAATGGAGACCCACCTACAATCCTGCACAAGATCCATTGCATCCACTTGCCCTCCAATACAACAATTCGTCATAATAATCAAGTAAAAGAGCTTACAAGTCATGGAACCAATGGGGCACTTCATGATGGCATGCCCTTCCATAATGGGCTTTAGCATGTACAAATGTGTCCAAGCTCAATAGGGGGTTAATCAAGGACCCTATTAGGTGGTTTTAGCCTCTAGAGGGGGTGACACGTCCATGGTACATCCCTCAAGTGGTAGGTGGCAAATGATATACTCTTGGAACAGAGTGAGGATCAGGGAAATCATCCAGACCACATGTCATGGTGCAAGGGTAGTTATAATAGGGGAAGCCCACATTTGGGCATGTGAGTGTAGGGGGCAGAAAATCGTGATACATGAGTTACACTGGCCTTTGTTTTTCCACCCTTCTACATATGCCTTTTGCACTTGATTGATTTTTCCTCATAGTTGCTAGGGACTCCAGGGGATGAGAGCATGATGTCTAGAATACAGCAGTGGATACACCCTTAAGGTGGGGTGGTTCATCGCCCACCAAGGGTTGGGACAATCATGGGTTCCTTAATGATCGAGGGGGCTCATATAAGGCCCATAAGAAGAGGGACTACCACATTGAGAATTGTTACCACTCAAACCAGCGAGGGACCTAAAGGGGTTCCTAAGAGGGCAACTACTAGGTTAAGGACAACGGTAGAGGCATGGCCCACGATCACCACAGCTAAGTCTCCCTGCTCTTTACAGACTTTCACCAATGGGAGGAGTCCCGGTAGTGTAGGGATCACTTGTGAAGTATATGTCAATGTATAGGTGAGAAGTGACCCTAAAAACCCTTTACCATGGATGGAGTGAAGAATGGAGCTTGATTGCTCTTTAAGCAAGGGACTTGGTTCACTAGGGATAAGGGGTGAGGATTGGAGGGTTGAGGGAGAAAAGATAGGCTTATAAACAAGGTTCTCAATCCCTATAATCCTTGGGAAACTTTGATTCCCAAATGGTCCTTGACAAATAATCTTTACCAAGAAGTGGGACCACACGAGGCCAAGTGTACCCAGCCCAGGTTCAGGGATAGAATGTAGCAAACAATGATGTTCCTATCCTGGACAAGGTGAGGGGAAAGGACCAAACAAGAATATTTACTTCAAAAGGTTGAATTGATCCTATAGAGGTCTAGCCTTGGGCATGCCTAGGCGAAATCGATCCTAGAACTAGGGCTTGGGATTCCCCGAGATTCCATGGTTAGAATTGCCTCAAATTTGGAGGGAAGGGAAGGGACCCACTAGTGGAGTAGCCTATAGGAGATCGAAGTTTTTCCTTGGGTCAATTCCCAAGAAATTGATGCCCTACTTGACCTTTGAGGGCTCGACCTGGGAAAAAAAGATAAAAGGTGAAAAAGGTGAAGGGGATGACCACCCTTTTTAAGGGATCAGTGCCTAGTTCACTTGGGGATATGGAGTCAAGGATGAGGATGAGTAAGAACTTGGTTTCTTGATCAAGGAGGCCCAGGAAGTCATCTTCATCCAATGCTGAGAGAAATAAATGAAAAGTGACCTTCAAACATTTATACTTTAAAGCAAATGATTCAAGTTTATTGAGACAAATTATCTCTAGGACATTTCATTCATATAACATTGGCCCATACATTAAATTAGCTAAAACATGATCAATTCCACATTTCAATCATGCAGCAACTAGCCTTAATTTTAGCAATATGCAGCAACAAGAATTATAACATCAAAATTTACTTACAATGTTATAGAGTATATCCAACCAGCATTTCATTTACAAGACAAATCTCCAAGACAAGATAAATAGCCCAAATCCATACGTCAAAATTAATCCATCTCCAAAAATATCCACCAAGGAAAAAAACGGGAAGTTCTCTAAAGATAGAGAGATCCCAAGTCAAGTGATGACACAAATGATTGTACCTAACATCAATATATAGCCTCCTAAGGAGTTTGAATTAGCCTATGGGCCTACATTAGCCCCTAATGATAAAATAATGTTCAAATAAGACCCTATTGGTGACAAGCCCACCAAACTAGCTCATAAGTGTAAAAATAAGCCTCATAAGGGGCCAAATAATAATATGTGCATGTCATAGGGCCCTCTAAAGGCTCAATAATATCCTGAAGTGCCATATTGAGGAATAAATTCCTTGGAATATGATGGACAAGGGGGTGGCCCCTTGTTCTCCAAATAGTAGACCTGTGGTGCTCCCAATGGGTATGAGGGCACACTGATGACCCCATGGTTCTCCATATGAATCGAAGATCCTCTGCAAGGGTCCAGGTGGTGGAATGAATGTTGCCATGACATCGTACAAGTCCTAGGACACTAGTCAAGAGTGTGGGGCTCCTATGGGGGCCTGCTGGAAATAAGGTACCAAGCATATCATCATCATCCCAAAACTGGATCGCTAATAATCTCTAAGCATCCATCAAGATCCGTGGAGTGTTGTCTGCTGTTGTGGAGGCCAATGGCTCTCTATGCACACCCTACATATGCCAATGTAGACCTTTGGGGGTAGGATCCCATATAGGGAGAACAAACCCAAATGAAAACCACCTGCAATCCTGCATAAGATCCAATACATCCCCTAGGCTTCCAGTACAGCCAGTCATTAAAATAATCGAGTAAAAGAGCTTACAAATCATTGATAACAACGAGGGCACTTCGTAATGGCATGCCCTTCCGTAATGGGCTTTGGCATGTGCTAGTGTCTCCAAGCTCCAAAGCGGGTTAGCCAAGTGCCTTATTAGGTGGTTTCAGCCCTTAAAGGGGATAGTATGTCCAAGGTACATCCCTCTAATGGGGGCGACAAGTGACAAATAAGTGAGATGGAATAGGGAATGAGAAGGGCAATCGTGGACCACATAGTGGGGCATAGGGGTAGCTAGATAAAGGGAAGCCCACACCTGGGTATGTAATGTATAGGAGGAAGCAATCGTGGTACATGAGGTGCCTCAGCCTTGATTTTTCCACCCTTCTTCATATACCTTTTTCCTTTTATGAATTTTCTTTAATTAACTGCTCGGGGATCAAAGGACAAGAGCATGATGTGTAAAATATAGCAATGATTACCCCCTTTAGGTAGGGCGGTTCATTCCCCTCCAGGGATTGGGACAATCATGGGCTCCTGAATGATAGAGAAGGCTCATCTAGGGCCTACGGAAACAGGGTAATGGCCATGGATTGGAGTAGAGCTCATGTAATGGCTTTTGCCAATGTGATAATTATTTTTGTCCCAGCCATCTTTTGCATTTTTTGGTACAATTTCCTATTAAATGTGGCCAATTATGCTTTTCATTTTTTCTTTTAATTGCTTCAACCTCCGGGGCATCATTCTAGGCTTGACCCGAGGTAGGGGCAAGGGGAGAGGGAGTTTAGCCCTATGTGGACCCAGAATGGGAATGTGGACCTAGGTGGGAGAAAATATGAATGGGGGTATAGTGAGTGGAAAGGGAGTCATATGTGTGAGTAAAGGAGCGGGACCACACACCCAAAGTCGGGGTTTCCCAAGTAGTACCACCATAGGAGATCCCACGGGACTAAGATCCACGGGTAACAACCAAAAGAGATCAGGGGGACAAAAGCACAAACTAAGCCCACTCTTTCCGCCAAATCCACCCATCAATCCATCCCCAAAAGTATCCATGATAAGTAAACCCAATACTCAATTACTAAATGACAAGACATACCTTTAGATTCGGGAGGCCCACCTTCAAATATACGATCAATAGAGGTGGGTGAGGGACAACATGGCTAGCTTAGGTGGCAGAGAAATGGCACAACGAGCTAGTAGGAGGCATCAAGGGGCTACTGGCTGTCGGCTGAGGCTCATCATCGAGAAAAATTTCTCCTAGGGATATCACTCACAAAGTGGTGGGTAGCAAGTACCACAGAGGAAGAGGGAATCAATGGATGCAATCTATTGCAGAAGGTCCTTTCTTCCAACCAAAAGATACAGATATCAACAATTAAGCTCATGAACTTCCAATGGATAGCAACCTCAAGCATATCATCCCCATTATGGTCCCTATCATTAATATCATGTTTTATGACCACCATAGGGTCATGACTGGGAGGAAAGGGAGACTGATGACATGGGGAGACACAACAAATAGGTTGCTCATGACAATTGTATTCACAATCCTGAGGGTATGAGGGGTAAGGAAGGATACATCTAATGGATAGTTGTTTCTTAGCATCATACCTAGAAGAGTAAAAGGGATCATCAATAATTGTGATAATGTGACAATGGCGAAGGCGAGGGCTCATGGATTATGTAGCTATGCTATTGGGATCATGGGGGAAGGCAGGGAAAACAAGGCCTTCATCATCAGTTTCTTAAATAGGGCCTGTTGTTTCCAATGAACCTTCTTAACCATGATCCTCCCTTTCAACAGTGTGAGTAGGAATCTCATCATGAGTAATTAACTGGAGAAAAGGAGAATCAATTCCAACCTCATTTTCGATGTCAGTATCATAAATAGGGTCGTAGTCAAAATGATGGTTGCCCACACATCCCACTTTACCTCACTAATGCATAAGAAATCGGAAATTTCATGATCATAAGGAGCTACAATATCCATGCCTTCAAATACCCTTTCCTTAATCAAAGTCACCACTTCATCGTGTTGATCCTCATGGATTTTAATGGGGCTCTCATTCATGTCATGCACATCCTCAATCCTTAAATTTGCATTCGGAAGCCCCTCTATCGTCTTATGATCTTCTTTAGATGGGTTCCATTCTTCCATACATTCTTCATTTTCATGATTACCTTCCACATTCCAATTTTTTTCAAGGTCACCTTGGTCATCCAATTTTGATTGATTATAATATTTTGCGTTGCTAAGGTTAGTCAAAAGGTCAAAAGCATAGGTTCGGGTACCATATTCAAAGAGATGACTAGGATCCTTCACATAGGCACACATTATTATGTAGAGTTGTTTTTGTGTTGTCCCATGAAACTTGAGCATGAATTCTTTATCTTTGTTTTCCAACAAATCTTCATGAAACTCAGCATATTCATCCTTTTGTAGTTCTTGAAGATCTTGATCATTGAGTTTTGCAAATGGAGAGCCAAGGGTAATTAAGGGAGCCCTGATAATTCCATACTATCCACAACAAAATGGAATTGTGAAAAGAAAGAACAAAACTATTATGGAAGCTGCCAAAGCCATGCTTCATGATCAAGAGCTACTTGTGTTTCTATGGGGAGAAGCTTCAAAGACAGTTGTCTATGTTCAAAATAGATGTCCACACCGAGTATTGGATTACACGATTCCTGAAGAAGTATCACAGGTGAGAGAACCAAATTTCAAAAATTGAGATTTTTTGGTTCTCCTCTCTATGTTCATATGCCCAAGGAGAAAAGGACGAAGTTGGAACCTTCCAGGAAGAAGGGAACTTTTGTTAGCTACAATGAAAATTCAAAGGCTTTTAGAGTTAATGTTCTAGGGAAAAGATTTATTGAAACTTGTAGGGATGTTATTTTTTATGAAGATGTTGATTTCTGGAAGTCCAAGGGATCACACTTGGAATTTGATAATGAGATGCAGGTGTCTCCTAAGAATGTGGAATCAAATTCTAAAGAACCTAAACCTATGGAATAATATCCTCAAGAAGATTCTGATGATCCACATGAATTTGTTGATTCGCCTAGAGTCACTGTACCTGAGAGTAGAAAGAGTTGATTTTCTTAGTGCAAATAGGGTTAGCACAATATTTCTGAAATTCTGATAATTACTTTTGATCCAAATCTTCGTTTAACTCATCCCAATATATCATTTAGCCATTATACTTTAGAAATTCAACCATAAAGAACGGTAGAATAGTAGAGATTGCAACACACAAAAGAAGACAAGATTTGCCCTGGGAAAACCCAACAACCTTTTTCAATAGAGAAATTCTTCTTGTTCAATGAGACACACCTAGACCTATGGTCAAACCTGGTCTTCTCCTCCAAGTCAAGTCACCCAATCTGATCCAGCAATTTGTTCTGCCTGTCTAACCCAAAATTTCGGTCCTACAACACTTGCCCTAGTTACTCAGAAATTTCGGCCCCATGCAACAGTTGCCCCCGAAAAAAGTGAACCACAGAGAGAATAGCCAATCCACACATGCGAGTTGTAAGAGAGAGAAAAGAGAGAACTCATCCTTTTATTCATCCTATTCACCCTTCTTGTCTTTCGCTTGCTTGCTGAGAAACTGTCTTATGTGAGAGAATGTGAATGCCCAAGTGGAGGAAGTCGATCTACCTTTATATAGTAGATTGTCTTGGATGAATGGACATTGTTGGGTAATTTAATTGATTGTTAATTTACTTGTCATTAATTGTCAAACCTGGGGTTCGTGAACTTGCTAAGTATACGTACACTATATGTGATAGGATATCTACTTTCAATTCAAACAAACTAATCTAATTACACAAGAGGATTTAAACCTATTTACGACTAGGTTTTGATATGCATATGCACATGTTCTGTCTTAAAAGGCCAATGAATTCAAACTCAAAACTTCGAAATTTCAATGAACTTTTAAAGAAAACTATACTATGAAAACATCGAGATCTATTCTAATTGGACAAGAAATTAAAATTTATTATATAGAACAAAAATTGAAATCTATTCTATTAAACAATGAAAGGAAATCTAACTAGCTAACTTGAAAAAGGAAATTGATTCTATGAACTGTAAAACAATTCTACTCTAATTTTAATGTATGAGACTTGAAATAAATCTAATCTAAAATACTAAATAGAAATATAACTATCGAATTGAAATCACAACTATTCTACAAAACTTGGAATTTAAAGCTATTATAGAAAGCAGTGAAAAACAATGATATGTTGACAGAATTTCAAGTGCACGAGCCTCCAAAGATTACTAATGTGCGTATTCTATTACGAAGCAACCATGTCTTATCAAAATGATGACTAGAACAAGCATGAAAATAAAAAATAAAATAAAAAAATTCTTGGAAAATACTTCAAGGAAAGTGTTTTTGGATTTTTGAATTTATATTGAGCACTCAACCTATAACAGACAGAAAGCAAGTAAGCAAACCATATTGAAAACAGAGAATTAAATCATCTAAAGAGATTGAAAATTAAATCAAAGCAAATACTGAAAAAAATGAAATTAAAATGACAACTATACTATCTCACAACTCCACAGGGGGCCCTCCTAGTGAGTGCGAGGAATTATAAACTTAGATCACTTGATTTAAATCACCAATTTCATTCAGAGTTGTGCAATATCAGAGATTACATTCACTAGAAAAAAATAGAGTTCTTCTCCTTCAATCAGCAGCAGCAATTACAAATTAAGATCATCCTTAACATCTGATCCCTCCTCTCATCAAAGAGACTGCAATTTATAGAGTTGTGAGGCAATTAACAAACTCAAAATTTTCTTGCTTGAGTTCTAGTCATGAGATCACTTTTGAAAATAAAATCCAATCTTATTTGATGGATCCTTGGATCAAAGATCAGCCTAGATCTGATAAAAATGATCTCCCTACCACAAATTTGCTAAAGAACAGCTCGTTCGAATCTTTTTGGCGACTAGGTGTTGACTATGAAATTACAAAACTGTTTGCTCATGCAATCTACAAAATAGGGCTCCAAAGAACCTGGAAAATCTCCCAAACGGTAACAAATTTGAGAAACTGCTCTTAAGGAACCTAATTGGGCTCGTGCTGAAAAAAACCCATGTTTTAGTTTTCCAAAATTCAATTTCATTTGCTCAGAAAACGTGTTTGAAGTTGACTGGTCAAAACTACTACGTTTTTCCTTTGATCTCTTGCTGGAGGTCCACATGTGCGAGCTGGGTGGAATTTGACCAATACAAATCCATATTAGAGCTTCTAGAAACCAAGTCCAAGCGTTGGATTTCCTTCTAGAGTAGTGCTACTACCTCAACCATGGAGATAGCTACGAAAATTGACTTGAGTTGCAGAATCTTGAACCAGCCAACCTGTCATTAGTAAAACCAAACAAAGTTCTTCTTAATTCATAAAAATAATGGAAATAGTAATAATAAATCATGTAACCATGTATGCAGGAATTTGGTGTGTTAATGGAGAAATATGGTTAAAACGCTGACAATGGGTGAATGGAATGATGCGAAAATGGATGTTTTTATCAACAAAATCATGACAAGTTGGAGAACCAATGGACATGTCTCTTGGCAAGGGCTGACTTGACTTGGAGGGAGGCCAAATTGTCACTATTGGTGCCAAAATTTACATTTCAAAAATTCAAATTTTCATCTTTAAAAAGTCTCAATAGGACTTTGACTCAAAATGAATTTTCCTTTGCCTCAATCATTTATAAATACGTATTACAATGATAAATAGAAGTACATCAAGTAACCAAATATACATTATGAAGATCGACCATACCCCCCTCTTAACTAGGGAGGTATTCATAATCATTGTCAGATGTGTTCTCAAATTGACAAATTTCTCTAAAGAAAAAGGTTATCCATCTTTACCAGCATCATCATCTTTTATCAACATCTACTAGTGGCCATATTCGGGGTTGTACCAAACCCATGGCAATGTCATCATCATATTAGGACTCATTCCTCCAAAGTGATCGGTCCTTAAATCCCATGGCCTCTCCCTAGGCCAAAAATGTTGAGACACTCAACTAGCAAGCACTCACTTAGCCTTCCTAGTGAGCACTCTGGACCAAGACCTCACGCAACCCCTTCTTGGTTGGCGATTAGCTCTAGATGCCGAAAAGACATCACTCCACCCTATCCAATGTGTGATTAGGTCCAGGACCTCACTTGACCCTTACCAGTGTGTGATCAGGGTCCAAATGCCGAAGGACCTCACTCCACCATCCCTAGTGTGTGATCAGGGTCCAGGACCTCACTCCACCATTCCTGGTGTGTGATCATGGTCCTCCTACAAGAGATACTCACTCAACCCTGCCTGTTGAGCACTCTAGGTCTCTTGGACCCATTCTTCCTACTAGGAGAATGACCATCCATGTTGCAGACGTATCAGCACTCTCTCTTAACGAGAGGGGTAATCTCCACGATCCCCAACTTCTCTTTGAAGTACACAAACTTGTCTCTCAGCACGGCTTCATCAGAACGTCTACTGTTTGCTCATCGATGGAGGATGCACTCGAGCCTTATTGCTCTACTCTGCACCATGTCACAAATGTAGTAGTACTTAATCTCAATATGCTTCGACCTATCATGGAACACAGGATTCTCTAAAAGCTTCACGTAACTTTGATTATCGCAGTGTATCACTCTCGATTCCAACTCTTGGTCGAACAATCCTGCAAACAACTTCTGGAGCCATACTTCTTCAATACATGCCTCATTGACTGAAGTATACTCTAACTTAGCAGCCCTGAGTGCAATCGACCTCTACTTTCTACTCATCCATAATATCATAGTGGATCCAAAACTGAAGCATACCTGAGGTACTCTTCCTATCTTCAACACTTCCTGCCCAATCAACATCCATATATCCTTGAAGTTGTACATCCTTGTTTGCAACAAATCTCAAGCCATAATTCACTATACCACACAAATATCTCAAAATGTGCTTTGTTGCAATCCAATGCCCATGTCTTGATTCAACCTGGAACTAGATAAATGTTTTCACAACAAAGCATACGTCCAGCCTGGTGTTAACCACATACATAAATGAACCAATCAGTTGCTAGTACATAGATGGATCTACCAATCTAGAGTCAAAGCCTCTTATCTTCTTCAAGTTAGTCACCATGGGAGTCGCCATGGATTTGCAATTCATCATACCAAATCTCTAAAGGGTCTCTAACACAAACTTTCCTTGACCAAGGAAGACTTCGCCAAGTTTCTGCCATATTTCTAATCCTAAGTAATAGTGCATCAACCCAAGTCCTTCATATCGAACTCAGATGCCAACTGCTTCTTGCACTGAATGATAAGAGGCTTAGCACCTTTCAGAAACAAGTCATCAACATATAATAATAAGATCACTGGTGCATTCTTCACAACCTTAAAGTAAAGGTTTGGATTGACATCACTCTTGGTAAATCCCATTCTCGTTAAATAGTTGTCAATACAAGCATACCAAGCTCTTGAAGCTTGCTTAAGTCTATACAAGACCTTCTTCAACTTGCAAACATGAGATTCCTTTCCATATACCTCAAAGCCTTGAGGTTGCTCTATGTACACCTCTTCCTCAATCACACCACTAAGGAAAGCAGTCTTCACATCCATCTCGTGCAATTTCCATCCCAGCCAAGCAACAATAGAAATGATGGATCTAATAGAGGTGTACCTGACAACTGGAGTAAAGGTCTCATCATAGTCTTCTCCCTCTTTCTGGGAAAACCCTTTAGCCATGAACTGTGCCTTGTATTTGTCAATACTACCATTTGTAGCATACTTGATCTTGTATGTCCACTTGGAAGTCACCACTAACTTCCCTGCAAGCCTCGACACAATCTCCTAGACATCATTCTTCATGATCAATTGGTACTATTCATTCATTGCTTCCTTCCACACCCGCTAGCTAGCTACTTCTTCATATGTGGAAGGTTCAGCATCATTGAGTTTTGTCATGAGAGCTGCATAGCTAAAAAACCTCTTGGGTTTCTTAACTTCTCTAGATGTGCCATCAGGAGTTGCATGTCCTTTTGCCTCTTCTAATGTAGATCTAGGCGATGCTGGCCTCTTCCTGTTCTCTGGAACTACGACTGGTTTAGCTAGATCCTGAGGCCCTTCTGACCTTTCGATACATTCTGTAGGACTAGAATGCTCCTCCCTTCAGGCCTCATGCTTCACCTCATCTAGGGAGTCCATGGAGACTTCCTTAGACTTCCAATATGCCACTTTCTCATCGAAGGTGACATCTCGGCAGACCTCAATTCGTCACTGCTATAGAATGTATATTTTGTAGGCCTTTGATGATTAACTGTAACCAAAAAATATGTCTTTCTTTCCAAAAGGTTCAAGCTTGTTCCTCTTATCCTTAAGAACATGAATATATACAAGACAACCAAAGATTCTCATGTGTCCAACCTCTAGCTTCCTTTTAGAGAATGCTCCTTTAGGGATCATACCTTCTAGAACATTATGAGGACTTCTATTTTGAATGTACAGTTGTCTGTGATGCCTCCCCCCATAAGAATAGCAGCAAGTCCAAAACATGCATCATGGCCTTGACAGATTCTTCAATGGACTTGTTCTTCGTACTGCTACACCATTCTATTGTGGATTATAGGAGATAATTAGCTCCCTCTTAATCCCAGCTTGCTTGCAAAAAACAACAAGCTCCTTTGAGGTGTATTCTCCTCCATTGTTAGATCTCTTCAACTTCTTGCCTATCAAATTTTCCACTTTAGCTTTGAATTCTTTGAACTTGTCGAATACCTCATCCTTAGTCTTCAAGAGATATATCCATGTCTTATGGGAGAAGTCATCAATAAATGTCACATAGTACAACGAACCACCAAGCAATTTTACAAGCATCGAACCACATACATCAGAATGAATCAAATCCAAAGCTTCCTTAGATCTATTATCGTTGTTTGGACATCGTTTCTTAATGTTCTTTCTAAGAGCACAGTCTTTTCATACACGATCATTCTTTATCTGCAATTTAGGAACCCCTGACACGATTTGACTCAGCTCAGGGAATGCTCTGAAATGAAGATGTCCATACCTTCTATGCCATAGCTCACTTGCATTTATCTCATCATGTACTAGTGCTTGAAATGATTGACTCACAAGTCTATGTAGGCTTCCATCACAAATCCCAATAACCCTAGCATCAGCTATACCAGAGCCCTTGGACCAAACAAGTACTTTGATATCCAAAAAAGCTACTCTATCTCCTCTATCTTCCAAACAAGAAATAGAGACAAGATTATTTTTCAAACCTAGTACATAAAGAAAATTGTTGAGATGTACATTGTTACCAGTTTCCAGCTTTATGGATTCCTTTCCAACTTCTTTGACTACATAGTTGTTATTGTCTCCCAGTTCAGCCCTTTGAGACAACTTGTTTCTATCATGCTTGAAAGATTCCCACGCTCTCCGGTCATGTGTCTTGATGCTCCACTGTCTACCAATCACATGTCATCATCATCTGCAAAGGAACCTATCAAAGCAGAATAGTAAAAGAAATCCTTACCACCTTTGGTCTTCTTTGGTTTTTCATCTTCCACATTTGTTGTGGAAGCATTTTGTTTCCCTTTTCTCTTCTTGTTATTGGCCATGTTAGAACAATCTCTCTTGCAATGTCCATATTCTTGACAGCCATAACATTGGATCTTTGATAAGTCTTTCTTCTTTTGGGAGGAAGAAGATCCCTTTCCTGACTTTTTGTGTTGGGGTCCAAGCTTCTTCTTTCCCTTGTTCTTGAAATGAGCTACAAGGGCTTGAACTTCCTGATCTTGACAATCTCTAGTCATCACTCTTGATTCTTCGTAGCACAAGATGTCCATAGTTGTTCAAATGTAGGAACTTCCTTCCAACTGCTACAAAAGCATCCCATGATCTAGGAAGACCATTAAGTGTTGTAATCACTAGTTCTTCATCAGGAATGGACTCACCAATTGCTTGAATCTGATCTTTTAATTGAGAAATCCTTATGAAGTAAGAAGTCGTGATGTCCTCATTAGTCATCCTTGTATTTCGAAGTTCATTCTTCAAGCTCATTGATTGACCAACATTCTTGATAGTGTAGAGATTCATTAGGGCATCGTACATCTTCTTTGAAGTATCAAGTTTTGCAATGTAGGGAAACAAATGATCCCTGATAGAGTTTACTATAAGACTCATAGCAATGATGTCATCTTCCTTGAATTATTATTTTCCTGTCGTATCAGCTGGTTCAATAACCTTCCCTATCACAATGACCAAAACTTTGTTTTTGGCAAGAAGAATATCTATTCTAACTTTACAAGCTCTAAAGTTAGATGCTCCCTCTAACTTGTTTTCAGATTTCATAGAAGAAGTCATAGAAACCAATCTACAAGGACTTTAACAAAATTATCTAGGGTTTTGTTAAGATGATCTCAATGTTCCTTCCTTCACCAAAGCTTTGATACCATGTTGATTTTATTAGTGCAATTAGGGTTAGCACAATATTTCTAAATTTTTGATAATTACTTTTGATGTAGATATTCTTTTAACTTATTCGAATATATCATTCAGCAATTATAATTCAAAAATTCAACCATAAAGAATAGTAGAACAATAGAGATCACAACAAACAAAATGAGACAAGATTTACCCTAGGAAAACGCACCAAGGGAAAAAACCCAACAACCTTTTTCAATAGAGAAATTCTTCTTGTTCAATGAGAGACACACCTAGACCTATGGTCAAATCTGGTCTTCTCCTCCAAGTCAAGTCACCCAATTTGATCTAGCAATTCATTCTGCCTGTTTGACCCAGAATTTCAACCCTGCAATAGTTGCCCTAATTACCCACAGATTTTGGCCCCCTGCAAAAGTTGCCCCAAAAAAATGCGAACCACATAGAGAATAGCCAATCCACAGGTGCGAGTTGCAAGAGAAAGAAGAGAGAGAGAATTCATCCTTTTATTCGTCCCTCTTGCCCTTCACTTGCTTGCCCAGAAACTGTCTTGAGTGAGAGAATGTGAATGCCCAAGTGGAGGAGGTTGAGCTGTGTAATATCTTGAATACAAATTTTGCAAAATCTTGCTTCAAAAATTTTTGTTGTTATATCATTAAACAAATTTCACAATTGGAACCATAAAATTAATCGGAAAAACTAGTAAATATAAACTACAACTGAAAATTGACAAGATGCACATGCAATGGAAATCAGCCTTATTTTATTAATATAGAATATGCTAATACAAAAAACTAGAAATGGTTGAGGTGATGGCCTCAAAAAGATCTACAATAATATCGCAATTGGCCTCCAAACAAACTAATTTGATGACTGCACCTGTGAATTCTGAGCCAATTCACCAAAAGGAGAGATGGGTTTTCACCCACTCTCACTAAATCACCCCAGGATTTTCATCCTGGGGCTACTATAGCAAAGAATTGAATTCTCCAATCAACATCAAAGACAATTTCTCCAAACCAAGATACCCTCAAATGATCTCTTCCTCCTCTTCCTTAGAGGCCCAATAGATAGATCTCAGATCTTCTAGAAGTATTTTATTTTATTATTTTATTATTTTTCTAGAAACTCCCCGTTGACTTCACCTTAAGTAACTTTCTAATTTATTTAAGTCACTTTTGGCCTTTTTCCCTTAATCAATCTTTTCCCCTTTAATTAAATAACTAATTAAAGTCATTGTTAATATGGGAAAAAAACAAATCACCCACCATACTCACTCTGGCCACTGGAAGTCACTTCTCAACATCTCATCCTATAGGTCATCTCATTTCGGTTCCAACGAGCTATTACACTAAGGTGTTATGTCAAATATTCCACCCAGAATGCCACCTTAAGCGTGATTAATTAAGTTATACTCAATAATAACCTCATTTTACGGGGATTATTAGAAAACAACGTAACCAAAAACAGGTTGTGCGGAATAGCGCAAGATGATGACTATGCCAAGTGAACGTTGTCGGATCCCATAAAAACTCCTCAAAACCCCTCCGGGACTCCTGATGATGTAATCCTGCTCCTGCAACCTGGCCTCACATACCATGATAATCCATCTTGGCTGTACTATAGAGGAAACTGAAAATAGGGACATTACAAGCTGCGTTTATATAGTAGTGTGTCTTGGGTGAATGGACGTGTCTCTTGGCCAAGGCCAACTTGACTTAGAGGGAAGCCGACTTGACACTTTCGGAGCCAAAATTTACATTTCAGAAATTCAAATTTTCATCTTTGAAAAATCTTAATGGGACTTTGACTCAAGCATTTATAAATATGCTTTACAATGATAAATAAAAGTACATCAAGTGACCAAATATACATTACAAAGACTAACCATAGTTACAAATTCAACAGAAAGAGACCATCTTGCCTTGAAAGAAGTTGAAGGACATGCATCACCTCATGGGACCTTCAGAAAAAGCAAGAGGCCAAAGAAGTATTCAAGATATGCAACATTGATGAGTAAGATCATTGAGGCTGAACCATCTACCTATGAAGAAGCAGTCGAATATCAAGTTCGAAAAGACGTTATGATTGAAGAGTACCAGTCCATATTGAAGAATGATGTATGGGAAATCGTGCCACGACCTAATGGAAAATTCGTTGTGTCTTCCAAATGGATCTACAAAATCAAGCATGCAGATGATGGAAGCATTGAGAAGTACAAGGCGAGATTTGTGGCCCGTGGATTCCCCCAGAAAGAGGGAGAAGATTATGAAGACACATTTGCTCCTATTGCCAGGTATTCTTCTATTAGATCTATTATTGCCCTTGCTTCTATTATAGGTTGGAAATTGCGTCAAATGGATGTTAGATTGCTTTCTTGAACGAAGTCCTTGAAGAGGAAGTATATATTGAACAGCCCCAAGCCTTTGAGATTCATGATAGAGAGACACATGTTTGTAAATTGAAGAAAGCCTTGTATGCACTTAAGCAGGCTCCTCATGCATGGTACTCTCATATTGATGGCTATTTGTTGAGTCTTGGCTTTACAAAGAGCGATGTTGACCTGAATTTGTACTTCAAAGTTGTTGAAGGTGAGCCCTTGATTTCGTTGTTGTATGTAGATGATCTATTTCTAACAGGGGTTGAGGTTCTCATTGTCCAGTGTAAGAGGGAGTTGATTTATGAACTTGAGATGGAGGATCTTGGTCTTATGCATTACTATTTGGGATTGGAAATTTGGCAAAAGCCTGATGAAATATTTATTGGACAAGGAAAATATACCATTAAGATCCTTTAGAAATTTGGCATGATGGACTGCAAGCCCCTGGGCACTCCTATGGTGACAAATTTGAAGAAGTTGTGAGATTGCGATTCTGATCTGATTGATCCCTCTATGTATCCCAAATTGATTGGTTCATTGAACTATCTGGTTAATACCAAACTTGGTATCTATTATGTTCTGAACAAATTAAGCCAATTCTTAGTTGAGTCGCAACATGTGCATTGTGTTCTAGCAAAACATATATTGAGATATCTGTGTGGCACCATTGATTATGGTTTGAGATATGTTTCTAATGGAAAATGGGCGCTGCATGGTTTTACTAATGTTGATTGGGTTGGATGCACTGATGGTAGAAAGAGCACTTATGGTTTATGTTTTAGCTTGGGTTCTACTATGATTTCATGGTCAAGTAAGAAGTAAACTTTTGTTACTCCTAGTACAGTTAAGGCTGAGTATAAAGCTGCCTATTCAACCTGTTGTCAAGTTGTGTGGCTTTGTAAGTTGTTTGTTGGTTTGTTTGATCAAGCGCTGGAATCGACCATTGTATACTGCGATAATCAAAGTTGTGTAAGGATTTCTAAGAACCCAGTAATTCATGTTAGGTCGAAGCACATTGAGATCAAGTATCATTACATCTGAAATATTGTTCAAAACTTAAGAGAGCTGTTGTGAGGCTCCAATATGTCCCTATTGATGAGCAGGTTGTTGATGTTTTGACAAAACCATTATCCTAGATGAAGTTTGCTTATTTCAGAGAACAACTTGGAGTTGTTGAGAATCCCTCTCTAGGAGAGAGGAAGCATTGATTGTATAGCATCATGAAATTGACAATCTTCCTTGAGCTTAGCTGAGAGACCATGGTCTATGTTCGAGAAGATTGTCCTGGTTACTCCCTTGGGTCATTGAGACTGACTGAGAAACCAATGTGGTTGGGGATTTTGGTTCTGAGACTTGGAGTGATCCCTTAAGTCATTGGTGGGTTTGGTCGAGGACAATGATTTTTCAGTTCTCTTCCTTGAGTCATTGTGTTTCACTGAGAGACCAAGTGGACTTGGTCGGGAAGATTGATTTTGTGTACTCTCTTGGGTCATTGTGCTTGACTGAGAAACCATTTCAAATGATTGGAGAGGTTGGCCTCGTTGATTGATCCCATTGGTTAGTTGGGCGTTGACCTTGATGCCATTGGGTTTTAGCTTATGGGATGATTTTGATGCTATGCTTCTTTCCTTAGGATGAGACTTGTACATCTGACTTTGTGATCTCTCCCTTAGGTCATTACTGAGAGACCAATGGATTGGTCGGAGAGATTGACCTTGAGAGAGAGAATGAAAAGTACCTCCCTAGCTAAGAGGTAGTGTTGAAAATTGGTAGCTTTGGTCAGTATTTTCATTAGCAAAATAAAAAGGAAATTATGTATTTTTATTGTTGACCAAGTCGGCCCCACTCATTAAAAGGGTTTGACCCCAAGGTCAAAAACCCATCTCCTAACACTCATATATATTGGCATTCATTGACCTCATTTGGCACTCACTCATCTCATCCATTTGATCTGAAATAAGGAGTTTTGTCCACACGTGCAAAGGAGGAAGAAGGCTGAAGTTTCCAACAAAGGTTGACTTATCTCCCTTTTGACCAGCGTTGACTTGGGATATCTTATTGTTGTTTGACTGATTTTTTGACTAATCTTGGAGGTTGAGTTTTTCTGTGATTCATTGATTGTGTTTGACAGAAGATTTGCTCCTGTTCTGGCTCGCTGACTGAGGGTTGACCGTAGGTCAACTTCGATGATTTGACTGAGACTTTGACAGAGTTTTTTGTGGATATTGTAGGCTGAATTCAACCCTTTGACCAACTACCTCAGGCCAAAACTTGGCACCTCAGTTGCAAACTTTGACTTAGACAGTGTGTTGATTATTTCTCTCTCCTTTTATTCGTTTGACTTGCCATTTATTGAGATCAAAGATTGGAATTTTGACAGGAATATCCCGATGTACATTTTCATGAATTGAGCTTTGCCTCATAATGAAAGATTTATGGTTTTTCCTCTTTGTGGGTTTTGCCTTGGTCATTGACCAGATTTTAGTGTCTCGTCTTATTGTTTACTATGATCTCAATTGCTCTATTGAAGAAGTTAATGGTTGAATTTTTTATTGTATAACTGCTTAATGATTGGAATGTTCTATATTGTATCATTGCAAGTAGTTACTAGTTTGAAAAATTGTACTAGCCTTGATTCCACTAGAAAATCAACAGGACTCAAATCGCAGTGTGACTTGTGGGACTAGTACCACACATGCAATAAAGGGGGTTCAATGTGTGAGATTCCAGCTAGAGTTTTCAAGGGTTTTTGGAGGTGGAAAATATGTTGTTTGTTCTACGCCCTACGACTAATGGTAAACTTGCTCTCAGTATCAGCTTCGGATGATGATGGATATAGAGTTTTTTTTCAAGATGGACAAGTGCTTCTATGCTTTGAGAGAGTGACCTTGGATGCAGTAGTATTGCTTAGCATCAAACGCAGGAATTCTTACAGGTTGTTAGGATAGCATGTGGATGGATCCAAGGGGATCTCGGATTCAATGTCAGTGACAAAGAGTGGTGGGTGAGAGGCTTCGTCAAGATCTGTCAGCAAACTCAATTGGTATGAGATGACACTGACGAATGCTCAAAAGTGTGAGGAGAGTCCTTGAGCATAGGTTTATGGAACAGGTCTGTTACCCACCATTTTGTGGGTGATATCCATAGGAGAAAAAAATTCTCCAAGATGGTCCTTAGCCAGTAGCCCCTTGCAGCCACCAGCTAGCTCATTGTGCCATTTCTATGCCATCTGAGCTATCCATGTGGTCCCTTGACCATCTGCCATGATCGTATGTTTGAAGGTGGCCTCCCAAACTTGAATGTATGCCTTGTCGTTTGGTAATTGAGTATTGTAGTTTGCTTATCATAGACACTTCTAGCATGAATTAATGGGCGGATTTGGCAGAAAGAAGAGGTTAGGTTTGTGCCCTTGTCCCCTAGACCCCCTTTGGATATTAACCTTGCATTCTAGTCCTGTGGGATCTCTTTTACTAACCATCTGGCTTTAGGGATGGTATTTCATGGGAACCCTTGATTTTGGTTGTGTGGTCCCTCTCCCTTATTCGCTTATATTACCCCCTTTCCACTCATTATTACCCTAGTCATCATCTCTCCCACCTGGGTCCACATTCCTCCATTGGGTCCACATAGGATTAGCTCTCCCCTTCCCCTTGCCCACACCTTCGGTCTGGCCTGGAATGATGCCCGAAGGTTGATGCACCTAAAAAGAAAGATAAAAGCATATTTGGCCACATTCAACAGGAAAATGTACCACAAAATGCAAAAGATGGTCGGGACAAACACATTTAGCACATGGGAAAAATCCAATACATGAGCTCTACGTCATCATCATGGCCATCACCCTACTTCCTAAAGCATCTATGAACCTCCTTCATCATAGAGGAACCCATGATTGTCCCAACCCCTGGTGGGCAATGAACCACCCTACCTTAAAAGGGGGTATTCACTACTATATCTTATGTATCATGCTCTTAACCCTTGAGTCCCGAGTAGTTAATCAAATAAAATCATAAAAAGGCAAAAGGAATATAAAGAAGGGTGGAAAAATCAAGGTCGGGACACCTCATGTACCATAATTTCTCCTTCCTATACATTATACACTTTGTTGAAGTTTCTAAGTTTACTTAGTTTAGAAACCCTTCATGCACTTTTTTTTTAATTATTCCTACCTACTTGTTAATTTTCTTTAACAAGTTATTTACAAAGTAAATACTGAAAATAAACATCAATGCATGCTCAACATATTACAGATCAACAACTAAAAGAAACAAGAACAAACACACCACATGACACCATTATTTTTGGACCAATGTCCCCAGAAAAACCCAATGCGGGAAAACTGGTGCAGCTATTTGAGGGTTTTCTTATTAAGCAATATCAAAGTACAATATGGGTGTCGAAACTGGCCTACCCAACAGAGAATTTCCTTAGCAGCTATACCTCACAGTCTAAGAAAAATCTCCTGGCTGAAACCCTGGAAAATCCTTCCAGCAGCTTCTCAGCACAAAACTGCTCTGCAACCCCAGCGTCTGCCCAATCTGGACTGCATCAAACCCTCTCTGTCTCACGATGGCCCTGTGTCAGCCTTTCTTGGCCTGTGTCAGCCCCAGGAGGCCTTGCGTCAATTTTCTGGGCCTCTCCATCAAACACGTTGGCCTCTCTGATGCTCTCCGCAGTACTTGGCTGCCTCTGCATGGCCCTGCGTGAGCTCTTGCTGACTCTGCATCACTCTCCTTGGCTGTTGCACTACTCTCTCGGCACAATCTCTGCCTTCTCTGTACTCAATGCCCCTCAGTTGCTCTCTCAATCATTGATTCTATATCTCTTAGCAAACCCTGCTCTAGAGAATAGAATGACTGATCACTCTGGTGTGTTCTCCAAGTGACCCTCAAGCCTCCTCTTATACTTTTCCTGTTGACATCTCAACGGCCGAGATTAAGTCCCTCATCAACAACTAAGGTTAGATCTAGCTTGATCCATGTCTTTTGGACCATTCTAACACAGATGCATATTAATACACAATAATATTTTATTTTCCCTAGACTTAGGGACTCCATTAAAAATATTAATTATTTTAATATCTCCTGATTTGTTTAGAATCTGCCCAAACCCTTTCTAGGTATTGGAGATCTCATATCCCCCAACCTCTCCATCAAATTTCGTGGCTAGAGCACATCCGATGCTACCCCAAATCAACACTCCCTCTTAGCGAGGATTGTGCTCTAGCAATACTCCTCATTGAGTATTACTCTGATCATCCGGCATTGGTACCTCTGCTGATGCTAGGCCTTCCTGCCCAACATCCTCTGCACTGCTGCCTCCTGTACTGCTGCCCATGGTTTCGCCACAGCCACTATTGCATCTGTACGACAGCTCCCTCTGTGTCTATGTTGTTGCTGGTCCTTTCTCCTAACACTGCATCCACACTGCACCTCCTCTCATCATGTTGCATCATGTTGCCCACTATTGCATTGCAACTCAGTTACTGAGAAGTAAGCAACTAATCTCCCAACTGACCTCCTTGTTGGGCTAGAAACACCCACTGATGCTGAAGCTCCCTCTGGCACTGACAAGTGCTCCCTATCTCTGACCTCTACACTGTTGCAATAACTCCCTGCATCTTGCACCGTTGCACCCCTCTTTGTGCCTTCCTACACTGGTACAACACTCATGTGCCTCTCGCACTGTTGCAGTCTGCTAGCTCTACGTTGTCTTGGGACTCCTGCACTGTAGCTCTCTCTCTCGCCCCATCTGCATCCATCTCTACCCACCCAACCAATCCTACTACTCCTCGCCGGGGCTCCCGTAGCAAGGTCTAATCCAAGAGGTTGGGTACCTCGAGGATCCTGCCCCTCATCCCCTGTAGTCCTCCTGACTACAGCTCAATTTCTCCCCACTTCCGCTCAAGTGGCGTGTGTGCACTCATGACACATAGAACAAATAGGATCCTAGCTTTCCAGATGACAAAGTTGGATGCTTCATCCAACCTGTCCTGATCCCTCAGCCCATTCATGGCCATCTCTCCTCTTCTTGTCGACTCCTCCGAGTCTCTCTACTTCACGCCTGGAAGTTCTCTATTCGACTCCTGCTAAGTCTACTTCCCGCCTAGAAGTTCTCTGTTCAACTCTTGCTAAGTCTACTTCCTGTCTGGAAGTTCTCTGTTAGACTCCTGCTAAGTCTAGTTTTTGTCTGGAAGTTCTCTTCTGGACTCCCTCTGAGTCCTCATTTCCCTCCTGGAAATCCTTATGTCGTTGTCGAGATGCCCCCTACTCTGATCGTCTTTGTGCAACTGCACTACTGATCCGAGTTCCTCGGCTAGAAACCCTCGATAGCAACTCCTCTGGCCTTGCTCTGTCAGGTATTGTTCTGACTACAGTACCTCACCAGCTCCACTCTGCAATATTTCCACAACCTTCTAAACCCCAGCAACCTGAAGGTGAGAGCTCATAGGCTCTGCACAATCCCGACACCAGCAACCCAGCCTCCTTAGCCAACTGCGTCAGCCTTCTCAACTACTGCGTGGCTCTGCATGAGGCTGCCTTTGCCTTCCTTAGCCTCTACGCTGCCTCTTCCCGGCTCACCTTTGATGACGCAGGCACTGCATCACCCTTCCCTTGTTGTTTCTCTGCTAGAAATAGCTTCTGTCACCTCGGGACAAGTGTTTTCTGCTGCTATTGCTCTGCTCCGCTGATGTCCTTTAGTCCTCCTGTGATCTGCAATCACACTCTGATACCATGTTGGAGTTTCTAAGTTACTTAGTTTAGAAACCATTCATGCACTTTTTCTGATTTATTCCTACCTACTTGTTATTTTTCTTTAACAAGTTATTTACAAATTAAATACTGAAAATAAACACTAGTGCATGCTCAACATATTACAGATCAGCAACTAAAAGAAACAAGAACAAACACACCACATGACACCATTATTTTTGGACCAATGTCCCCGGAAAAACCCAATGCGGGAAAATCGGTGCAGCTATCCGAGGGTTTTCTTATTAAGCAATATCATAGTACAATCTGGGTGCCGAAACTGGCCTACCTAATAGAGAATTTCCTTAGCAGCTATACCTCACAGTCTGAGAGAAATATCCTGGCTAAAACCCCAGAAAATCCTTCCGGTAGCTCCTCAGCACAAAATTTTTCTGCAACCCCAGCGTCTGCCCAATCTAGACTGCGTCAGCCCCTCTCTGTCTCACGTTGGCCCTGCGTCAGCCTTTATTGGCCTATGTCAACCCTAGGAGGCCTTACGTCAGCTTTCTGGGCCTCTACATCAAACACGTTGGCCTCTCTGGTGCTCTGCACAGCACTTGGCTGCCTCTGCATGGCCCTGCATGAGCCCTTGCTGGCTCTGCGTCACTCTCCTTAGTTGTTGCGCTGCTCTCCCGAAACAATCTATGCCTTCTCTGTTTCTATGTACTCAATTCCCCTCAGCTGTTGTCTCGATCATTGATTCTATCTCTCTTACCAAACCCCATTCTAGAGAATAAAATGATTGATCACTCTGGTGTGTTCTCCAAGTGACCCTCAAGTCTCCTCTTATACTTTTCCTCTTGACATCTCAATGGCCGAGATTAAGTCCATAATCAATAGTGAAGATTAGATCTGGCTGGATCCATGTCTTTTGAACCATTCTAACACAGATTCATATTAATACACATTAATATTTTATTTTCCCTAAGTTTAGACTTAGGGACTCCATTAAAAATATTTAATATTTCAATATCTCCTGATTTGTTTAGAATTTGCTCAGACTCTTTCTAGGTATTGGAGATCTCATGTGCCCCAACCTCTCCACCAAATTTTGTGGCTGGAGCACATCCGATGCCACCCCAAATCAGCAAACTCAAGTGTGGGCTTCCCTTTTATTAGCTACCCTTGTACCCCAGCATATGGCCCACGGTTGCCCCTTCTCATCCCCTACTACATTCACCTATCTATCACATGCTACCAACTTATGAAGGATGTACCTTGAATATATTATCCCCTTTAGAAGTAGAAACCACCAAATAGGATTCTTGGTTAACCCCATTTGGAGTTTAGGAGACATTGGCACATCCCGAAGCCCATTATGGAAGGGCAGGCCATTATGAAGTCCCCACCAATGGTCCACGATTGGTAAGCTCATTTACTTGATTTCTCTAACTTGTTGTACTGGAAGGCTAGGGGACGCATTGGATCTTATGCAAGATTGCAGATGGTCTCCATCTTGGGTTTGGTCTCCCTATACGGGGTCCTAATCCTCTAGAAAGCTACATTGGCACATGTAAGGTGTGCGTTGAGAACCTTGGGCCTCCACAATAGTAGACAGCACCCCATGGATCCCCAAGGATGGTCAGAGATGCTCGAGATACTCCCATTGGACGACGATGATGCACCTGGCTCACCTTTGCCCAATCAGCCCTAGAGATGTTCCATGCACTCGGCAATTGACCCAGGACTTGCAGGATGATGTGGCATCACCTACACAATCATTAGAGCCCTTCCAGACGATCTACAAGCATCCATGACTCATTTGGAGACCCATGAGGTTATTATTGTGCCCCCACACCCATTGGGAGCACAACAGGTTTATTGTTTGGAAAACAAAGGGCCAACCCTTTGTCCACCACTTTTGAGGGTCCTACTCTTCATTATGGCACCCATGGACCTCATTAGGCCTCTTATAGGGCCCTACGACATGCATATATTATATTTGACCTCTTGAGAGGCTTATTCTTTCATTTATGAGATAGTTTGGTGGGCATGTCACCAAAAGTTAGATTATTAGAACATTATTTTATTTTTGGGGCTTATGTAGGCCAAGGAAGCTAATTCGAACTCCTCATTAGTTTATAAATACAAGTGAGAAGAGTTCATTTGCTCATCATCACTTTGGATTGGATCTCTTCTCTCTCTTGAGAATTTCGCACTTTTTCTTAGTGGATGAATTAAAGCTTTATAGATGAATTTTGATGTGTCGATTTGGTCTATCTTATCTTGGAGCTTCTCTCTTGTCAAATTGTGGATGGTTGGATATATTCTATTACATGTAAGAACGTGCCTTTAATGTTATTCTTGTTTTACTTTGTCATATAACATTGAACTAGGATTTTTGTTATTCTTAGGGCTAATTGCTGCATGCATTTACTGCTTTAAAATGTGGAATTTTGTGTCTATTATAGCATCTCTCAATGTATGGGCCATGTAATGTGAACGAAATGTCCAAGGGGTAATTCTATTAAGTTATTAACGAATTGATCTTGATAAACCATCACCTTTTGCACATCGAAGTATAAAAGTTGCAAGATTGTTTCTCTTTGACCTAGAAGGCTAGTGAAGTAGTCTTCAGGCCTCCTTGACCAAGAACCAAAGTTCCTCACTCATATTCATCATAGACTCCATTCTCCCAAGACTAAAGGCACTGATCTACCAAAAGGTAATCACCTTAAACCAACTTCTTTCACCTTTTCCTAGGTCTGGCCAAGCATCATTTTCCTGATGAACTATCCCTCCAAAAAGTTCGATCTCCTAGCCCCTCCCGCGCAGGTGTTTCCTTAAGACCTCCAAATTTGAGGCCATTCCGACGGTGGAGTTGTGAGCAAAGCCAAGCCCTAGCTCCAAGATTAAACTTTGCCCTAACATCCCCAAAGGCTGGTACCTTATTGGATCAATTCAACACCTTTGAGTGAATATTCTTTTTTGATCATTTCCCCTACCTTGTCTAAGCTAAAGGCACCATTGGTTGCTAAAATCCTTCCTCCTAACCTAGACCAAGTCCACTTGGTCCTGTGTAGTCTCATTCCTTTGAAAGACAATTCTTTAAAAACCATCTGGGATACCAATTTCAACAAGGATTTTAGGGATTTGGAAACTCCTTCATAAGTCATATCCCATAAACCTAACCCTCAAATCCTCCCTTCCTTTTCCTAGAAGACATTGTACCTTGCTTAAAAAGCAAGCAAGCTCCATCTTTCAAACTCTTTTGGGAAGGGGATTATTTGGGTCACTCCACATCCATTCATTGATTTATCCTTTATCGACAACTCCATAATATACCATGTCTCCTCCCATCGGTGAAATTTTGTAAATAGTAGGGAGCCTTAGCTGAGGTGACAGTGGGCTAAGTCTCCATTTGTTTCCCTTGGTCTAGCATTGCCCCATTTGGGCTAAGTCTCCCTACTAGTTTGAGATGTTGTTTGTTCTAGGCCCTAAGGCTAATGGTAAACTTGCTCTCAGTGTTAGCTTCGGATGATGATGGACATAGAGTTTTTTCCCAAGATGGGCAGGATCTTCTATGCTTAGAGGGAGCGACCTTGGATGCAGCAGTAGTGCTTGGCATCAAACACAGGAATTCTTACAGGTTGTTGGGATAGCCTGTGGATGGATCCAAGGGGATCTCGGATTCAGTGTCAGTGACAGAAAGAGGTGGACGAGAGACTTTGTCAAGATCTGTCAGCAAACTCAATTGGTATGAGATGACATTGACGGATGCTTAGGAGTGTGAGGAGACTCCTTGGAGCAAAGGTTTATGGAACAAGTCTTTAACACAAATTCTAGGGCTGGTAGCAGGGATGATTTTTTATTCTGAGGGAGCAGCTACAACAACAGTGGAGACAAGACAGATCCAAGTGAAGGTTTTAAAAGTACCTTCCTCGCTGAGTGTTAGATTTTTGGGGTAGCTCAGACAAGCACTTTCGCATATGTGGAAGTGTCTGAGTGACACTCTCTAGATGGTGACTTTCTAAAGTGCTTTTCATATTAATGACTTTATAAAGTGATCTTTATAATTAGTGATTATAAAGTGAAAGTGACTTTATATTATAAAATGGGTCATTTAACTGATTTAAGTGATCTCAATGAGAGATTAAGTCACATTTGTTGATCTCATGGAACAAGAGTGAATAAGGACCATTGAAGGTCTTAGGGTTAGTTAAAACCATTTTAATGAGAAATAAAAGAGATTTTGGAGAGTGAAGAGGCACATTTTTGGAGAACGAGATTTTGGAGAGCTGAAGGAGAAGAAGGGCAGCAAGAGGTAGGGCACATTTCCCAAGGAAAGAAAAGGGCATGCATTCCAAGGAGAGGACAGCATTAATGGAAAACTGTACAGTGAGTTTTCCACAGGCCATGCAATAGTTTTGAAGGTCGTACAGTCCTGTACAGCAGTTCTGGGCACATTTTCCAAGGTACTGGAACAGCAAGGTATAGGGTCATACATAGTGTTGGGCATGAAAATCAATGATGGGCACAAAAAATGAGGAAAGTATAAAGCATTTATTGTTGGTTGTTGTTGTTGTTGTTGTTCTTAACTCAGAATTCTTGCTGTGAGCTCATTAATAAAAATTCTGTGTCTTGATTCGTTTTCCCATTGGGGTTTTTCCAGGGGCTTTGCCCGGAAATCTAATGTGTCAAATATATATGATAAATGTGTGCCTATTGTTCATTTCCGTTATGCATTTTCAGATTTGTTAGGTCAAAGTATTTCTGCTCATAAATTTCAGATTTGAATGCTAGCTATTTTACTTGCATTAATCTGTGCTAAGTAATTTATTGAGGGTGGAAATCAAGATTTGAGTTAAGTAGAAATTTAAACAGGCAAATGATTGACTGCTCTTGATTATACACTTGTTCACATGCTTCACCTGGGAGATTATGCTTTGCCCCTAGTTCAGTGTGGCCTCCCCTAGAGTCCTTTTCTTCCACTCTTAGGAGGGGCACTAATAGGAGGCACTGATTAACATAGTGTTCCTAAGGTAATCCACGCTTGCCACTTTCCATGTTTCCCTTATATCTACTTCCATTTTTTGGGCTAATTGTCATTTGTCATTGGAACTAGCACCTCATATCATCATCTCTGAGTCAGGGCCTGGAAATATGCCCTAAGAGATTAATGCAACTGAAAGAAGGATAAAAGCACATGAAGCCACAAATGAAAGAAAATGAAAAATGCAAAAGATGGTTGGGACATTGAATAAGCACTTGGACAAATGCCTAACATGAGCTCTACCCCACTCATTAGCCATCACCCAATCCTTAAGCATTTCGTGCTCTATCTAAATAAAGAACTTATGAATGTCCCAACCATGATGAGCGATAAATTGCTAAATCTCTAAGTGGTATTGGAAAAGCATAAGGCAATTTGGGTCACCTATGCCATGCAAAAAAGAAAAACCAATCATTAACATAAAGAGTTCAGTAGAGGGGTGGAAAAAGCAAACCAAGGAAAGGGGCAACTCATGCCTCCACAAGTGCTCCCTCTTATCATCATTATACTCAAGGTTTTGGAACTCCTTCAGCTGGCACCATCGCCATGGCCATATTCCTTGAAGTATTTCCCATTCCATGACCACAATTATCACATTCTATGGATTAATCAGTCTATATGTGAAATGTCCTTCCCCTCAGGGGTTGGAAGCACCTAATAGGGCTAATTGCATAATCATCCCTAACACAAGTGTGGTAACTTGTTTATAAATCATGAGCTAAAAAGAAATTTGAAGGAAAGGTTTGATTGAAGTATTTTGTGCCCCTAAGATTGAATACAGTCCACTCTGATGATTTAATAGTTTTGTCCCTAATGATGTTGATCTCACTTGATCTTGAGAGTATGTTTCAGATGGTTCATCACATATGCAGTAGATACCCCTTGAGGGATGGCTTGACACCTTTCCCACACAGTGAAGAGGATGTCCAGCTCAGCTTTGAGAGCACAGATGACACTACAGCCCCATCGTTGCCCCCTCCTGAATGCATCAAAGGAACTTGTTGCATGCATCCTTTGACCTTAAATCTCCTTCTAAAAGAAGTCACTAGGGTTTCTAAGAGAAGCTATTTAATCTTCGACCCTCTTCATCCAAGTCTTTCTATCATTGACCTCACCTTCTTTGCTTCCATTGCCCAATTGAATAGAGGCACTAGCCTACTTGTGGGATCACCTTTTAAAATTTCTTTCATTTATTTCTCAGTAACTAGGGTTAGGTTTTGGTCACTTGCATGTGCATATTTGCATATGTACACACACATCACCTTGTGACCTGCTAAGAATATGCACATAACTGCTAATAAGCACCTGTACAAGCATAAGGTTCGGTCAGGTCAAATTGGAGCTGAGTCAACAAGTTGAGAGAAACTGTGCCTTGCAGGTTCATGAAGAGAGGGGCCCACTGTGTTGGTGAAGGGTATGCAAATCAGACCAGAGTACTATATGCAGTTAAACATACATATCATCTTCCCAAACATGATCTAACAATAGCAGATGAATTCAACATTAAGAATGAGGCTTACTTAAGTTGACTAAAAAGGAGATCAAAAAATGACAAAATATGTGCCTTGCTTGCAGTCAAGAACAATGAATAATCAAACACTTTATTTTACGAAAAAAACAAATTTTAAACACTAGTAATACAGAAGCATTGAGGTTTAAATTTTAAATCAATGAATCGGTGAAGAGATCTCCAAGAACAAAATCAATAACAGATAATGCATTTACTTTGGCAGGTACAAACTCTTATCATGGTTGATAAGAAACACAGCAATCAAAAATTCTAAAATGTTATTCATTTTGTAAATATGATAATAACATGAATTGCATACTTGATAATGAAAAGGACTAAGGCAATTATAGCGATTATTTTTAGAACTAAAAGAGTGTAGATCTCTTCTTACAAAAATAGTTTGATAAGCACCCAGTGCATAAGAAAGCATATATTCAATCATCTCAAAGGTCTCATGGAATACAATACTAGGCATACCGTAATCTGCAACAGTGACAGGAGAACTGTCCGTCTTGGCTTGAGTATCTGTTTGTAAAAGGCTCTTCTGCACTGACTGAATATCCATAATATGCCAATAGAAGCAAAGTTTTCAGTATATAATAGGCTTGTTGAACAATGGACACTGAAGATATTCTAAAAGCACAAAACAAAAATATATAACATCTATTGTCTCTTTGCTTATTGTATCCATAATCTCCATGTTTATTAAGTTAGAAAAAACTAATCAAACATATCCATGATTCTAGGAACAGAACCCCATCCCAAGACGAATAATAGTGAAGCAAACAAGCAAAATCAAAAGAATGCTTATGTTTAATGAAATCTTCAATGCGTTTAGAAAAGTATGTACTGGACTTATGGGACAAACAGGTATGAATTATATACACAACATATAAGATCTTAGTTCCAAGAGCGATTAGCATGTTAGTAGGAGTTGGGACTTTAGTCCCAACACCATTCACCATTCTAAGTATTCATTATGCCAATGTTATATTAACTATGAGTTACTTATGTAATCATCTAAAATAAGAATAAGCAATAAGAGAGGAGAAAGATATGCCTTGCAGAGAGTCGAGGGTCTTTGGGCAAACCATATCAAGACTGCCCAGCCAATGTTGTAATCACCCATGCTATAAACAAGGCTAAGCATATCATTCTCTCTATATATAAATTCATGCCTTGATTTGTGTTGATGTGCACACTGCATATTGTCTACACAACACTCTGCCATTGCAAGTTCAAGTGTAAGAAATTAATGGAAGTGAGTGCCTTATCATTGTGGGTTGTTTACAGTAAAACGATAGAGGGTGAATGCACAGATGAAGACAAATATTAATAATCAGAAAAACAATTCATTTAACAATCACTTCATCAAAATGCTCAAATTTCAATAGACAGAATCTAAGGAGGGTTGTTAGAATTGATCCAAGAGAAATAATGTTTGGAGACAATTCTTGATTTAGTTATAATGAATGAATGCAAGCAACGAGTTTGAGTTGCAGGAAGATAGACTCCATCAAAGAAAAAAGCAACAGGTTGCATGCTGACAAAGAATGCAACTGTAAAGTAAACAAACCAAATACCATTTATTGCTAGAGAACATTTATCTGAGCACCTATGGAGTGTTCTAGACTTCACAGTTTGGTTAAAGAAGCTCCCTACATTCTACTGAGAGAACTTTAAATCTGACTTTGTTGTTGCAGCATTCGGTATGACGATTATCACTACAGCAATGCCCTTTCACTCTGAAGCTTCCCAAGTATTTGACATTTGTTCACTTCAAACTCTGTCATAGAGGGAAATGTCCTAACCACAGGAGAGCCAAGAGGTAACTCTCAGGCAAGCAACCCATTGTCACCTTGGTGGCCTTGCCTCTCACTTAAGCTAAGGAAGAAATATTCCTAACCTAAGGAGGGTGTTCCAAAGGGTCAAGAATCAAAATAAGTCAGAGTCGTCAAGTATAGAAGGGGAACTCTATGACTTAGTTTGACTTAGACAACTTGACAGCATCCACTCTCAAGGTAAAGGACAAGCTTGTGTAGCTGTGAATAGTAGATCAAATTGCTAATTGTGAACAAGCTCTAAAAATGTTTATCTTAGGGCAATGAGTTCAGTCAATTTCATAGCTTAGACCAATGAGCTCATTCAATTTACCAGATTATGCTTGGAAAGATGCAAGGATAGATCTTGCTCTATAAACCACAAGAGAAAATGTTAGTCATATCTCAATTATTCGAATGAAAAGTGACCATACCATTGCACCGATTGTTCACCACAAATTAAGAGCATCATTGTTATCATTGAGACACTATTTCACTATGAAAGAAGCCATGTGTCAAATATATGGTTTGTTAATTTTTAGGGCTAGATTGTTCTCTATTGTAGATAATTGAAATTTTAAATTTTTCAACACTTTCATATAACATTCACCCCATAACATCATTTCATCATTAGCAATTATGTAGAGAGAACAATAACATCAACAATGCAGTGGAACAATAAAGAAACAGTAGAAGAAAAACATGCACAACTGGGACACCAGGATTTAGATCAGAGACTAGGGCAAAACCCCACAAGGGGGGAAATTTTGTTACCGACCATTTTGTGGGTGATATCCCTATGAGAAAAAAAAATCCAAGATGGTGCTCAGCCAGCAGCCAATAGCTAGCTCATTGTGTCATTTCTCCACCACCTAAGCCAGCCATAAGATCCTTCGCCCATTTGCCATGATCGTATGTTTGAAGGTGGGCTTCCCAAACCTAAAGGTATGCCTTGTCATTTGCTAACTAAGTATTGTAGTTTGCCTATCATGGACACTTCTGGGCATGGATTAATGGGGGAATTTGGCAGAAAGAATATGTTAGGTTTGTGCCCTTGTCCCCTAAACTCCTTTGGGACATCAACCTTGCATTCTAGTCCTGTGGGATCTCTTTTACTAACCACTTGGCTTTAGGGATGGTATTTCATGTGAAACCTCAATTTTGGTTGCATGGTCCCGCTCCCTTATCCGCTTATATTACCCTCTTTCTACTCATTATTACCCCATTCATCATTTCTCCCACTTGGGTCCACATTCCTCCACTAGGTCCACACAGGGTTAGCTCGCCCCTTCCCCTCGCCCACACCTTGGATCAACCCTGGAATGATGCCCGGAGGTTGATGCAACTAAAAAAAAGACAAAAGCATATTTTGCCACATTCAACGGGAAAATGTACCATAAAATGCAAAAAATGGACGAGACAAACACATTTAACGCATGGGAAAAAGCTAATACATGAGCTCTATCCCATCATCATGGCCATCACCCCAGTTCCTACAGGTTCTATGAGCCTCCATCATCACATAGGAACCCATGATTGTCCCAACCCCTGGCAGGCAATGAACCGCCATATATCTTATGCATCATGCTCTTACCCCTTGAGCCTCGAGCAATTAATCAAAGAAAATCATAAAAAGGCAAAAGGCATATAAAGAAGAATGGAAAAATCAAGGTTGGGACACCTCATGTACCACGATTGCTTCCTCCAATACATTATTAACCCATGTGTGGGCTTCCCTCTTATTATCTACGCCTGTACCCCAGCATGTGACTTAGGGTTGCCCCTTCTCATCCCTTACTTCATTCACCTATCTGTCACATGCCACCACCTTTTGAAGGATGTACCTTGAACATATTATCCCCTTTAGAAGTAGAAACCACCTAATAGGATACTTGGTTAATCCCACTTGGAGTTTAGGAGACATTGGCACATCCCGAAGCCCATTATGGAAGAACAGGCCTTTATGAGGTCCCCACATGTAGTCCATGGTTGGTAAGCTCATTTACTCGATTTCCCTAATGACTCGTTGTACTGGAAGGCTAGGGGACGCATTGTATCTTATGCAGGATTGCAGATGGTTTCCATCTTGAGTTTGGTCTCCCTATACGGGGTCCTAATCCTCTAGAGGGCTACATTGGCACATGTAGGGTGTGTTGAGAGCCATGGGCATCCACAGCAGTAGACAACACTGCATGGATCCCCGAGGATGGTAGGAGATGCTCAAGATACTCCCATTGAACGAGGAAGATGCAATTGGTTCACCTTTGCCCAACCAACCCCACAGATGTACCATGCACTTCGCAGCTGACCCAGGACTTGTAAGACGATATGGCATCCCCTACACCATCATCAAAGCCCTTGCAAACAATCTACAGGCATCCTCGACACATTTGGAGACCCATGAGGTTATTGTTGTGCCCCCACACCCATTGGGAGCACCACAAGTTTATTGTTTGGAGAACAAGAGGCCAACCCCTTGTCCATCACTTTTAAGGGTCCTACTCTTCATTATGGCACCCATGGATGTCATCGGGCCTCTTAGAGGACCCTATAACATGCGTAGATTATTATTTGACCTCTTGAGAGGCTTATTCTTTCATTTGTGAGCTAGTTCGGTGGGCTTCTCACCAAAAGTTAGCTTATTAAAACATTATTTTATTCTTGGGGCTTATGTAGGCCAGGGAGGCTAATTCGAACTCCTCATTAGTGTATAAATAGAAGTGAGATGCTTATGTAGGCCAGGGAGGCTAATTTGAACTCCTCATTACTGTATAAATACAAGTGAGATGTGGTCATTTGCTCATCATCACTTTGGATTGGATCTCTTCTCTCTCTTGAGAATTTTGCACTTTTTCTTGGGGCATGAATTGGAGCTTTATGGATGAATTTTGATGTGTGAATTTGGTTTATCTTGTCTTGGAGCTTCTCTATTGTCAAATTATGGATGGTTGGATATACTCTATTACATGTAAATACATGTTTTTAATGCTATTCTTGTTATACTTTGCCATATACATTGTACTAGCATTTTCGCTAATTTTAGGGCTAATTGTTGCATGCATTTACTGCTTAAATTGTGGAATTTTGTCTCTATATAACATCTCTCAATGTATGGGCCGTGTAATGTGAATGAAATATCCTAGGGGTAATTCTATCAACGAATTTATCTTGATAAGCCATCACCTTTTGCACATCGAATTATAAAACTACAAAATTGCTTCTCTTTGACCTAGAAGGCTAGCGAAGTGGTCTTGAGGCCTCCTTGACCAAGAACCAAAGGTCCTCATTCATACTTATCATAGACTCCGTTCTCCCAAGACTAAGGCACTAATCTACCAAGAGGTCGTCGCTTAAAATCAACTCTTTTCCCCCTTTCCTAGGTCTAGCCAAGTTGGGTCACCTAGGGCATCATTTTCCTAACAAGATACCCCTCCAAAAAGTTCGATCTCCTCGCGCCTCTTGCATTGGTGTCTCCTCAAGGCCTCCTCCAATTTTGAAGCCATTCTGACAGTGGAGTTGTGACAAAAACCAAGCCCTAGCTCTGAGATCAAACTTTGCCCTATTATCCCCAAGGCTAATATCTTGTATGATCAAGTCAACACCTTTGAGTGAATATTCTTTCTTTGGTCCTCTCCCCCACTTTGTTTAGGTAAAGAACATCTTTGGTTTTTAAACTCTTACCTCCTAACCTAGTTTGGGTCCACTTGGTCCTGTGTGGTCCCATTCCTATGAAAAGACAATTCTTCAAGAACCACCCGAGATAGCAATTTCAATAAGGATTAAGGGATTGAGAAACTCTTTCACGAATAATATCCCCTAAACCTAACCCTCAAATCCTCTCATTCCTCTACTAGAAGACATTGTACCTTGCTTAGAACGCAAGCAAGCTCTATCCTTCAACCTCTTCTAGAAAGGAATCATTTGGGTCACTCCACATCTACATATTGATTTATCCTTCATTGGTGACTCCATAACATACAAGGTCTCCTCCCATTAGTAAAAGTCCGTAAATAGTAGGGAGCCTTGGCTGAGGTGATAGTGGACTAAGTCTCCATTTGTTGCCCTTGGTCTAGCATTTGCCCTTTAAGGACCCCCTTTAGGCACCCTGCTAGTTTTAGTGGTAACAAAGTTGAAAACCCAACCAAATTCTTCTTCTATTATATATTAATCAAATGTTCAGTTGAGATACAATGTACAAATATTATGAGACTTAAGTCTTCCATTATTAATCACACTAGGCCCCCTAGGGCCAATCCAACAGCAAACAAGAAGATTAGAAAGGCATGCACAAGCCTCCATATGACATTGTCACAAGAGCATAGTATATATCACTATCACTGTCATACTTCATTGTTACTGTCTTAGGGGGTTCTGCCATCATTATCACATCTGTCTTAGAGGCAATGTTATACATCACTTTCATAGAGACATTGTCAAATTTGTCATATCATTGTCATAAGGTACTATCGCAAATCATTGTTACAACTGTCATAAGTCGTTGTCATAAGAGTATTGTAGACATTTTGTTATCATTGTCATCTAGATTATTGTTGTCACGATCATATCAAGGGCATTATCATGTCAAGGTGACTGCCATATCAAAGATCACTACCATGTCAAGAACACTGTCAAGATCGTTGCCATGCATTAGGGTCACTTTCATCAAAGTCGTTGTTATATTGATCTCTGACTCAATGTCATTTTACTGACTCATTGTCAATAAGGTAATTTTCCATACATCACTTAGATATAACAATGTGATCTCAAAGATAAAAAGCATGTTAATTTTTAAGGTTAGGTTGTACTATGTTGTAGATAATTGCATTTTCAATCTTTTTCAACATTTTCATATTAGATTCGCCCCATAACATCATATCATCATTAGTAGCAATTATGTAGAGAAAATAATAACATCAACAATGTAGTGGAATAGTAAGAAATAACAGAAGAAAAGCATGCACAATAGAGACACCAAGATTTAGGTCAGAGACCAGCAAACCCAACCAAATTCTTCTTCTATTAGATATTCATCAATTGTTCAGTTGAGATACAAAGTACAAGGAGAATGAGATACAACAACCATATCAAGCCTCCTAGGGCCAACCCAAGTCAGTTCACAACTTCATTTGTGAACTGAATGAAACAAATCCAAGAGATCTGCTATCATATCACTGTCATATACAATATCGCATCTGCCATAGAGATACTGTCACATCTGCCATTCATCATGTTACATTGTTATATCAAGATCACTATTATGCATCATTCATCATCATGTCACTATCATGATGTATCATAAGCAAGGTCACTATCATCATGTATCATAAGCAAGGTCATTGTCATCATAAGAGCATGATCATTGCCATCATCCCATTGTTATCATAATAGCAAGGTCACTGTTATAGTCACCAAGCCATCATTATATAAGTCACTAAGAACATTGTCATATAAGGTTACGGTCAAACATCAAGGTCACCGTTAACAAGGTCTCTGCATATATATAAATCATTGCCATGGTCATTAAATGCCATTGTCATACCAGGTTCAAGTCAACACCATAAGTCACTTTCATATATATCCAAATCACTGTCATATATAACATTGTTATGCCAAGATATCAGAGGTCACTATTAAGTTAAGGTCAATGCCCTATAAATCATTGTCATTCCTTTTATATAGATCACAGTCATGATCATTGTCCAAGGTGCAAAAGTCATAACCATACGATCTTGTCATGCGAGTCATTGAGAGTGCCATGTGATCCACAGAGAATGCCATACACTACCATATGATGTTGACCATACTAGTTACAAAGAATGCGAGCTACCATACGTTGTCCATACAAAGGATACTAGCCATAACAAATATGAACTACCACAGATGTGAGCTACTATATGCTAGTCAAAGAGAGACCATGTGCGAGAAATATAGAGCGAACCATAAGGACCCTGCATGTACAAGATAAAGTCTGATTCATAAAAAACAATGTGAGCTACAAGACATAGTATACAAGCCTTTGAGCTACTATATGGTAGTCATAGACAAACCATGTGTGAGATATATGGAGCGAACCATAGAGACTATGCATGCTACAAGATAAAGTTTGATTTATAGACAACAATACGAGCTATACAAGGCTTTGAAATGTGCAAGTCACCGTATTGATGCGAGCTTTTAGAATGTGAACTATAATATATCAGTGATTGTAATGTGCCTTCAAAAATGTGATCCACAGAACTAGTGATGTGAGTCACTTAGAACAATATGAGCCACTGTAATGTCCCTTCAAAATGCGAGCCACGGAACTAGTGATATGAGCCACTCAAAACTATACGAGCCACTGTAATGTGCCTTCAAAATGTGAGCCACAAAATCAGTGATGAGAACCACTCAGAACTATATGAGTAATTGTAATGTGCCTTCAAAATGTGAGTCACTCAAAACCATATGCTAAATGAGCCACACGATTGGTTATTTATAGTTGATCATGCATATGAAGGGACACGTCCCTTGCAGCGGGCTGATTTGTAATCTTTGGAGGGAAATTTGAATTTGTTCAAAAATAATATTAAATATGATTTCCAAATACTTTCTCGCCCAAATTAAATTTGTCATGTCATATAAAAATAAGAGTTACCACACATTAATAAATAATATTTATCTTTGTCCAATTTGAATTCCTCTTTGGGGAATTTGTTGGGACACTTGGGTTCCTATGGGAAATTTGTCCCATAGCTACTTAAATTTCAACACTCCCTCTCAGCTAGGGAGGAATTTCCATTTGCATCATGATTCTCATCTAGGTTGTCTCATCATCGATCTATCATGTCTCGTTATGTATCATCTCGTCTCATCTCATCTCATAGGAGAAGAACAATCCACAATCGACGGTATGGGAGATCGAAAAGATCCTCCAAATCGTATTGGTTTCCAAGTCAAGTCTCATGACCTTCATCTCAGTTGAACAATGATGTCTCGATCTAAAGAAGAAGAATCATCATAAGGTAGCTCTGGCTTCCACACTATATCCACGAAAAATAGGGGAGATTGATTTGCCACCCTATATCCAATCGATAATAGGCAAGATACTACTTACCATGGAAGGTAAGGATCACAGCTATCCTATTGTCTGCTAATCTTCCCACCTTGATCCTCAAGAATCAAGTGGTAGAACACCTGCATCCTCTATCTTGGTGGAGATACACACTTACCATGAGAGGTAAGGATTAGACACGCCCAAGTCTCTTCGCCCATTGGCCAAATGGGTGGCAATCTCGACAAGCCCAGCTTGAGGGTAGGATGCATACTGGGGTATACTCGATCAAGTCCTAGACATGACAGTAGGGGGAGATACACACTTACCATTTCCGGTAACGATGAGACACAACCCTACATCGACAATAGGGGAGATACACACTTACCATAAGGTAAGGAACATACACACCTATTGTCCACGAGTTCCCTCAACCCCGAGAGCTCTCCAGCTCAATTCCTCTCCCTGGGAGCTCAAAGAGGGGGGAAGAACATAGCTCAGTGTCCTCAGTCAGCCATGACCCTTTCCCTAGAGGGTCACATCCACCAGTCCAAGCTGCTCTCTAAAGACCAAGAACTTCCCTTTTGGCAAAGGCTTGGTAAGAATGTCGACTATCTGCTCATCTACTAAAGCCTCACTGCTTCAATTCTACAACAAATCATTGTCGAAGCCTTACAACTCCTTCTGCACCATATCCCAGATATAGTGATATCTAATATCAGTATGCTTGGACTGATCTTAAAACACGATATTCTCTGAAACTCAAATCCCACTCATATTTTCGCAGTGTATCACAATCATGTCCAAAACAGCTCTCCAAAGAGCTTTCTCACTCACACTGCCTCACAGCTTGCCATGCTAGCAAAAATTTTCTCTACCTCAGCCATACTTAAATCAACAAACTTATGTTTCTGGTCCATCGTGGCAAACCCCAAGCTATAGCAACACCTAGATATGCTCTTTCCTGTCAACAACATTTTCAGTCTCAGTCAGTCATCGATGTATGCACCAAATTTTCAGCACTGTGTCTTAGCCCATGATTAATAATTTCATGTAGATATCTCGGCACATGTTTTGCAACAACCCAATTTACATATCCAGGGTCTATCTAGCTCATGCTTCAGAGCAAAAATTCATCTAACTACCAACTAATCATGGGATCTATTAAAATCTGAAACTGAAGAGGAGTCTCCCTCATCTGTAAATCATCACGCCAAGTCTTAGGCAGCATAATTCCCTTAACAAGGAAGTCCTCATTACCAATCGAGATGTTGATCATCTAAGCTCATAGGTCTACTCCCTCTAGCACTAACTACTAAGATGATCTAATCCTATAAGGAATAAATTATTAGAATACAAAATCAAGTATGAAAGACATACCTCTAACCTTGAAGAGAGGTTGAGGTCTACAATATGTGTCCATCAATCCAAGAATATCAGGTTCAGGGAACTTGCTTGAGTCCATATGGGACTTTCTTCAATCTATAATCATGAGTCTCATCTCATGTGCCTCAAAGCCTTGAGGTAGCCTTAAGTATGCTACTTCCTTATATGTCACAGAGGAAGCCATCTTCACATACATTGATAATAGTGCATTCGGCAACAAGTGTTAGGATCATATCACACTCTATTAGTTTTTGTAGCATTGGAGGTGTTCTAGTCTCGAAATTTTGTGGAGAGGCTAAAACACAAAAGTTCTCCATAACCCAAAAATCGTTTCTGGAAATTCCACGTAGAAGTGCCCCAATTAGGTTATTGCCCTATTTTTTATATATTTCGTAAGTCTCAACTTAGGAAAAGGGGTTAATTAATCAATATTAATTGAGAAAGGTGTGAATCATCTAGAAACTCACACAGATCGATCCACAAATGATCTCAGCCATCGATTATGTTTTAATCTTGCTTGTTGGAGTCCCAACTGATGATTATAAGAGGAGGTCGATGGATAGATGGAGAACACACAGTTGAAGATACTAAGTGATCAAGGCATATCGATTTTCCAATAGTAGGTGATTCAGTAGTGAGATTGAAACAGTGATCGAGTAGCAGGCGTGAAAAGGGCAGAGCAGCAGATTTTCTAAGGAGTTTTCCAATTCTGGAAGAATCAAGAGAGAGGACGCCAAATATTTCTGCAGAAAAGGGCCACACTGCAGGAATTCACGTGCCTACAGGAATTCACACGTGAACGCAGGAATTTGCATGTAATTGCAGGAATTCGCAATTATAGGAATTTGTGCATAATTGCAAGAATTTGTGATTACAAGAATTCGCGCGTAATTTGTTCAAAAATAATTGTGTCAATTTTTATGTGTGCACTAGAATTTCTAAGTTCCTATTTTTATCTTTCGCAGAATTTAATTTGGTGAAGATTGTAGTATGATTATTTCATTGTTGTCGTAGCAATAAACTAATCAATTAATTTAGAGTTAGAAGTAATAATTCTAGTTGTTGCAATAGGATTTCAGTAGTGAAATTTTCACATGGTATCAGAGCCAAGTTGATCAGATCAGAGGCTCAGAGACAAAGAGGGAGAAACTTTCTCAGTTCAAAGGGAGATTTGAGCGATTTTTTCCCCAGATCTACGTAGAGTGTGAATTGCAGAGGCAGGGGTTCGACTTTCAGTTTCCAGCCAACAGAAAATTTGATCAGCTTCAATAGTGAGAGGGTTGCACTGCAGGAATTCGCAGTGGGATTGCAAGAACTCATAGGAATTTGCTATAGATTTGTTGGATAGAGGGTTCCGGTGAGCAAATCATAATTTTCGTTGAATAGATCTGGGTGCAGTTGGTTTGCAACTAGACCAACAATAGCATATCAACACTGAGGAAGAGAAAGGCACACAAAAAGAGAATTTCTCTCAGGGGGTTTTGAGTTCTAGAAATCCGATTTTCCAATTGCAAATTGACAGAAGTTGCGAGCAAAATTTCTCACTCCAAAAGGGAGTGCGTGCAGCAGACTCAATAGCCAAGCAGCAGGAAAGAGGGAGATTTTTTATCAGTTGGGCTTCGAGATCAGGATAGGTTGGAGGGAGCCTCCAACTTTGTCATCTGGAAGGCTAGGATGCCCTTCCTGCTAGATGACCATGGCCTGAAAGCCTATGTAGATAATGTAGTGGCAATACCCCAGGATGCAAATTAACTGAAGGAATAACAAGAGAGAGATGGAGAAGGCAAAGCGGTTGATCCTGGATAGAGTATGGGATCATATAGTTTTACATATCTAGCAAAGGCGCTGCCAAGGAGATGTGTGAGCTCTCGTCCAACTATATCAGAACACTTCCAAACAGCAGAAGACATTCCTACAGGAGAAGCTGGGGAGCATCAAGATGCAGAAGGGTGAAGACATAGATTCCTTCCTTGCCAGGATTCAGGAGGTTTGTTATCAACTTGCAGCTATTGGGGAGGCACCTCAACCAACAGAACTTGTATGGTTGACACTAAACAGTGTCTCAGAGGAGTGGCAAGTGTTTGTCCAACGTATCTTGGGCAGAGACACGTTGCCTAGATGGGACAAGATGTGGTCAAACTTATAGCAAGAGGAGTTGAGGCGAGCTCTATTAAAGAGCACCATTAGCAGGAGCAGCAACAAGGGCGTGAAGGGTGAGGAGGAGGAGAATGTGGCCCTAACATCAAAGGGTCCCAATCAGGGATAGGGGGAGAAGAAGAAGAAGAAGGACCTATCTAAGGTCAAGTGCTTCAAGTGTGGCGAGCTTGGCCACTGTAGTATGTAGTGTCCTCTTAGGAAGAAGGACAAGCAGGGGAAGCAGGACCAGATGGCAACATCCGCAGAGATAGACAAGTTGTCCTCCAGGCTGGAGGAAGACTTTGCCACGTTTGTAGCTATACCTCCAGGAGAGAGGTGGAGCAATATGGAGTTATAGTCCCATGGTTGAAGAGGTTGGGCAGGATCCTTGATGTGTCCTCCGCATGGATCATTACCTTGCTACAGGGGCCCATAGTATTCAGTAGCAAGATGGATTAGTATTAGTGATGTAGTCAAATTACCCGAGTGACAGTTGCAGGCTATTGGCAGTCAAGTGTTGAGGAGTGCAATGTAGTGTTGGCAGCAACGCAGGAGGCTCAGTAGCAGAGTCAATAGCAGTGCAGATTTTCAGTGAACAATATAGTGGCTAGTAGCAGTTAGATGCTCAGGAGACAAATGCAGCATGAGATATGAATTCATTCTTTAGGATGCTTCTCAGTTGCAGTTGTAGTAGCAACAAAAACAGATGAGAGGGAACTACACTACAGATGCAGAGTTGGCAGTGGCATCAACAGCAACACATATGCAGCATCAGAGTTGCACAGCAGTTGGTGGGCAGTGGCAGGCAGTCATAGTGACCAGACATTAGCAATGTGATAGAGTGATACAAAGACAAGGTGTTGTAGCAACAGTGCAACACTAGAACACCTTCCTCGCTAAGAGTGAGTGTTAGTTTTTGTAGCATCGGAGGTGTTCTAGCCTCGAAACTTTATGGAGAGCCTAAAACACAAAAGTTCTCCATAACCCAGAAAATGTTTCTAGAAAGTCCACCTAGAAGTCTCGCAATTATATTATTAGCCTATTTTTATATATTTCCTAAGTCTAAACTTAGGAAAAGGGGTTAATTAATCTGTATTAATTGAGAAAGGTGTGACTCATCTAGAAACTCACACGAATCAATCCAAAAATGATCTCAGCAATTGATTATGTTTTAATCTTGTTCATTGGAGCCCCAACTGGAGATTATAAAAGGAGGTCAATGGGTAGATAGAGAACACACCAATTGCAGATACTCAATGATCAAGGTAGATCGATTTTCCAGTAGCAGGTGATTCAGTAGTGAGATCGAGCTAGTGATCGAGTAGCAAGTGTCGAGGAGCAGAGTAGCAAATTTTCGAAGCATTTTTCCAGTTCTGGAAGAGACAGGAGAGAGGAGGCCGAATATTTGTACAGAAAAGGGCCACATTGCAAGAATTCGTGCGTGAATGCAGGAATTCACGTGTAATCACATGAATTCGCGTGTAATTGCAGGAATTTGCAATTACAAGAATTCACGCATAATTGCAGGAATTTGCGATTACATGAATTCACACGTAATTGCAGGAATTTACAATTACAGGAATTTGCAATTACAAGAATTCCCATTGGATTTGCAGAATGGAGAAAAATTCTCTAGACTATTTTTGCCAGTGTTTCTCTCAAATTGGATTGTCAGTTGGGCATCCATAGATTGTACTCAGAATTTATGTTGTTGCATAATAAAAAACCCTTGATTGTTGCACCGGTTTTCCTGAGTTGGGTTTTTCCGACAACATTTGTCTAAAATAATTGTTAAAATTGGCAACTAGGGCCAACTGCCACCTTAGGGCAGCTCATATGATGGAAATGATTATTGCATTGGATTCCTCTTTTTGAGAGGTACAATTTTGATATAAAGATCATCTCATCTTGACAAGCAGAAATAGAATTTTAAATTTATTCTTTCTCATGGTCAAATTGTCAAGGTCGGCCTCAGTCAAATGTAGGCGCTCATGAAGCCCAATTTATGTGCCTCCTCACCCTCAACGAAGTGTATAAATAGAAGTGACCCTTCTCTCATTTGAACATCATCTCAACTCATCACATCATCTTCTCTTTCCTCTCTTGATTGGTTCCTACAACTTGGAGGCTCTCTACTTCGCATGTGTGGAAGAGGACAGATTTTTGGACTGGCTTTGGAGGCCGAAAATTTCAAAGATTAGATCATGTGTTGACCGACGTTGACTTGGGAAGTTTGACCTTAACTGTCATAATAGTACACACATCAAATATTAATATTATGAAAAAAATACACATTAAATCTCAATATTCATGAAAATTTCACTTCTAGATAATTATGTCAAACTCATGTTTGACTTTTAATTAATATGTAACGTTTGAAAATAATTTACAAAATTTAATAAATTGTTGAAAAACCTTTACAATTACATTTTTATTTTATGATTTTTTTGTCTTTAGGTGTGTCTATATATATATATATATATAATATATATATATATATATTATATAATATATATATACAAAATTTTGATTTTTGCAGGCCGCATTCTTTGGCACGATTTTCAAGGTGTTTGAGCACTGCTTGACCAAGTTGACTGTTGCGTTGACTTTCTGGATTGACCGCAGAAATTACAACAAACTTTCACTGAGTTGACCAAGTTGTTTTTGGGTTGACTTTGATTCCCTTGGCAGGCCACATTCTTCTGTTGTTGACCAAGTTGATTGGAGGACATTTTGGGGCAGATTTGAGCACCGTTGGCTTTCTCGTTAGGGCTGCATTGACAGCTGATTGACTGTTGATTTGGCAGGACTGTGTTGGGCATGTAATTCTGATATTTGTACTCTCTCTCTCTACTAATCTATTGAAGAATAATACAAAGATTTGATCAAAGGGTTTCCCCACATTGGGGTTTGTCCTTGGCACCGCCAAACCTTGTGTCCTCCTGTCTTGGCTTGTCTTTTGCATATGTTTTTATGTTCCATCTGCATTTACTGTCAATGTGTATAAGTTAATGTGATTGCTACTGAAGATAATTGGAAATTGTCATTGGGGTGATAAGGAACATTGAAGTAAATTGTGCTAAAGCATAGAACATACCATTGTTATCTAAAATTAACATGGTATCAGAGCTCAGGTGAAGACAAAGCCCAACCATTAGAGAAGCAAAGCAATCACTAAGGGAAGTTGTTGAACAAGGAATTGGTACTAGTCTCAATGACGACTACATCTTTCTTCAAATCTGAGGACAAGCTCAAGGACAAATCCAACTATCATGCATGGAAGATGACTCTAGATTTGACATTGGAAGAAAATGATGTGATGGACTATGTCAAACGAAGAATAGCATAGCCTCCTTCAAATGCATTCGCAGTTGCACAAACAAAGTACAAGAAAGGTGAGGTTCAAGCTAAGAATATTGTTGTTGATTCTATTCATAAGCCTTTGGTTACCTATATTTCTGATTTGGAAACATCCAAGGAGATGTATGACAAGCTGGTTAGGATGTTCAAAGTAAATAATGCAAATCAAGTTCTCTTTCTTAAGAACAAGTTGAAATACATCAAGATGGATAGAGGAGAATCCATCCAATCCTACTTCATGAGGATTACCGAGATAAAGAATGATCTCCTATCTATTGGAGAAGTCATTGGTGACAGGGATCTTACTCTTATTGCACTTGAAGGCCTTACAAGAGATTTGGATGTGTTCAACACTACCATTCGTAACAATGACAAGATTCTGGGATTTGATGAATTATTGGCCAAATGCATTCGAGAAGAAATAAAGATGATGGAAAGAGAAAAGCCCTCAAATGGAAATAATCCTACCTCCTTCTCCACTCATTCTAAGAGAAGGAACAATGTTGGTCCAAGGAATCAAGAATAAGGGTTCAAGTCGGGATTCAAAGAAGGAAGAAAAGGAAGATGCTTCAATTGTAACAAGTTTGGCCACTTCGCTAGAGAGTGTCCTCACAAGAAGGATAGTCCAAGAGATGATGACAACAATAACAACTTCAAAGGCAATGGCAATCAAAGGAACAACAGGTTCAACAACAAAGGAAAGAGGAATGCTCCCGCTGCTCGAAATAGAAATGGTCGTCCTCCCAAGAAGTCGAGAAACTCCGAGTATGAAGAAGTTAATGTTGTAAAGCAAAAAGAATTTATCTTATTTTTGCCCTCTCGACCGCCTCTCCTCTGAAAACATTTGATCATTGGTTGATTGATAGTGGTGCCTCAAGGCACTTCACTGGGTATAAAGAAGCTCTCTCTAACTTGGTTGAAAAGAAGACGAATATGGAAAGTATACTTGGGGATAATGCCACTTATCCCGTGAAAGGAATTGGGACTGTTGCTCTTCACTTAAATCAAGGTCAAACTCTTCATTTACAAGAAGTGCTATATGTACCTGATCTGAAAAAGAACTTGGTCTTTATTTCTGCGATGGAAGACAAAGGTTTTAAGGTGACATTCATTGATGGGAAGGTTCGTGTTTGGCAAAGGAATCCAAGAGATGCATTCACTCTTAGATTCAGGATTGAAGGTCTCTATCAAGTTGGAGGAAGTCCATTGGGAGAAATGACTTGTGACACTTCTCTTCAATTTGAATTATGGCACTGAAGATTTGCTCACCTTCATTTCAAAGCCTTACCTGATTTAAGGAAGATGGTAACATGTATGCCCAAATTCAACTTAAATCATGAAGGGGTTTGTCAAGGATATGAAGTTGGAAAACATAGATGGGGGCCATTCCCCTCAAGTGAGACTCAAACCACTGATATTCTTCAATTGGTCCATTCTGATCTATCAGGTATGTTGCCCGTGACATATTTGGGTGGATATTTGTACTATGTTATTTTTGTGGATGACTTCTCTCGCAAAACATGGATCTATTTCTTAAAGAAGAAGGATGAAGTATTCAAATGGTTTCGCTCTTTCAAAGCCTTGGTCGAGAATCAAATAGGGAAGAAGATTAAAATATTGAGGACCGCTAATGGGACCAATATGAGTCAAATGAATTCAAAGACTACTGTAGAGAAGCTGGCATTAAGAGGGAGACCACTACCATATACACTCCTGAATAAAATGGTGTTGTCGAAAGGAAGAATCGTACTATCACAGAAGCCACCCGTGCTATGCTTCATGATCAAGGTCTTTCGAAGTTCTTATGGGGAGAAGTTGCCAACACCGCTATGTATGTTCAAAACAGATGCCCACATCAAGCTTTGGACTTCAAGACTCCCGAAGAAGTTTTTACCAAAAAGAAACTTGATGTTTCTCATTTTAGAATTTTTGGTTGTCTACAGTGAAACTTCAAAGGCATATAGAATCTATGTGCCTGATCAAAGGGAAGTGGAATTAAGTCATGATGTCACTTTCAATGAAGATTTTGCTCTTAGAAAGATCTAAGATCTTCATATTCCTAGGAAGGACGATGATGATGTTGATGTAGAAAAGCAGGATGAAACTTGGTCAGATGAACCGATGCCCAATGTTAAAGGTCCGATGGATACCATTGATCCACCTCTTAGTGAGCCCTCTACTTCAAGGAAAAGACCTTTGTGGCGCAAAGATACTCTTGAAGATGTTGAGAAACATATTGCACCGAGGGGAACATTTCATGAAAGCAAGAAGTCGAACAGGTACCAAGGGTACTTAGTTGCCATGAGTACCATTGTACAATCTGAGCCTTGTACCTTCAAAGAAGCTATGAAGCAACAAGTTTGGAAGGACGCGATGAACAAGGAGTATGAGTCGATCATGAAGAATGATGTCTGGGATGTGGTTCCTAGACCCAAGGACAAGTCAGCGATCACTTCAAAATGGCTCCACAAGATCAAACATGGAGCTGATGGGAGCGTTGAGAAATTCAAGGCCAAATTCGTAGCTCGAGGTTTCTCTCAAAAGGAAGGAGTACACTACGATGAGATATTTGCACCGGTTGCCCGATACACCACCATCCATTCGATTATAGCCCTTGCTGCCTCGCAAGGATGGAGCCTACACCAAATGGATGTCAAAATTGCCTTCTTGCATGTTTTGCTTAAGGAGGAAGTGTATGTGGAACAACCAAAGGGGTTCGAGGTTCAAGATCATGAGACACATGTCTACAGGTTGAAGAAAGCCCTCTATGGGTTGAAGCAAGCTGCTAGGGCTTGGTATGAGAGGATCGATAGCTATCTTATGAAGCTGGGATTTACAAAGAGCGACGTTGACTCGATCTTATACTTCAAGGTTGAAAAGGACAGACCTTTCATTCTGGTCCTTTATATGGATGATCTCTTTCTGACAGGTGATGACCCTCTCATTCATCATTGCAAGAGGGAGTTGGCTTCTGAGTTCGAGATGAAGGACCTAGGATTGATGCATTATTTCCTAGGGTTGGAGGTTTGGCAAAAGCCAGGTGAAATTTTCCTTTCTCAAGGAAAATACATTGTGAAGCTACTCTAGAGATGTGGGATGGTGGACTGCAAGTCCATGACTACTCCGATGGAACTCAACTTTAAGAAGCTATGTGGAAGTGTTGTTGGGCCCAGATTAGTGAACCCTTCCGAGTATCGTCAACTTTTGGAGGGCCTGATGTTCTTAGTCAACTCTCATCCTGACATATGCTTCGTTGTGAACACGTTGAGTCAATATATGGTTGAGCCTCATCACATTCATTGGATTGCTGCTAAGACTCTCTTGCGATATCTCTGGGCACAATCCACTATGGAATGAGATACACTGCTGGGAATTTGAGGCTACATGGATATACCGATGCTAACTAGGCTGGCAGTGTGGTGGATCGTAAGAGCACGTCTAGGTGTTGCTTCTCTTTGGGGTCTACTTCTATATCTTGGATGAGCAGGAAGCAAAAATCTGTTGCATTAAGCAACGTCGAGGCCGAATACATAGATACTACCGTGATTTTCTGCAACAACCAATGTGGGATTCACCTATCATAAAATCTCGTGTTCTACGACTGCTCCAAGCACATTGATATCAGGTACCACTTTATCCAAGATATGGTACAACAGGGAGTAATAAGGCTCCAACACATTAGGACGGATGAGTAGGTCACAAACATTCTCACGAAGCCTTTGGGAAAGGTCAAATTCTTAACCTTCCGAGACAGACTTAGATTCGTGGAACAACCCTCCTATGAGGGTCACGTATGAGTTGGACATAAAGCTCTGGGAGCTCCTGGGGGCTTGGGATAATTCTTGGAGCTATGAGCGACCATAGGGTGAGTTGTTCACCTTCCCCCAGTGGTGCGCTGGTGCGCTGGATACAGGGTGAGTGGTTCACCTTCCCCTGTGATACCTTATTATGGTTGACATGTGTGTAGGGTGAGTGGTTCACCTTCCCCTATGATGCCTTATTATGGTTGACATATGCATAGGGTGAGTGGTTCACCTTCTCCTATGGCATAGAGCAGGATGAGTGGTTCACCTTCTCCTGTTGATGCCCCGGCACACATCCTACCCTTTGAGTCCAGGACACATGGGAAGTACCTCTCGTATGGCTAATGAGTTGGGAAAAGATGGTTAGGGACCATAGCACTATCGATGGACGCATCATGTAATGTCAAACTCCCTATGACCAGGATGCATGGTGTTCAACAACTTGATCTCAGATCAAGGACTGAATTTAGTTAGTGGAAAGTGGTATGATCTTATGACTCATTCTCGATCACTTCTTCATTATTACTTCATGGTTCAGCAGAGCAGAGCAGGATGGGGATGACAAGATGGAAAGATGGCAGATGGATTGGCAGGTGGAATTCTACCTAGTTGAGAGGGAGTGTTAAAATTGGCAACTAGGGCCAACTTCCACCTTAGGACAGCTCATATGATGGGAATGATTATTACATTGGATTCCTCTTTTCGAGCGGTACAATTTTGATATAAAGATCATCTCATTCTGACAAGCAAAAATGGAATTTTGAATTTATTCTTTCTCATGATCAAATTGTCAAGGTCGGCCTCAGTGAAATGTAGGCTGATGAAGCCCAATGGATGTGTCTCCTCACCCTCAACGAAGTGTATAAATAGAAGTGACCCTTCTCTCATTTGGACATCATCTCAACTCATCACATCATCTTCTCTCTCCTCCCTTGATTGGTTTGTACAACTTGGAGGCTCTCTACTTCACATGTGTGGAAGAGGACAGATTTTTGGACTGGTTTTGGAGGTCAAAAATTTCAGAGATTAGGTGTTAAAATTGGCAACTAGGGCCAAACTCCATGTGGGTCAGCGTATTTATGGCAACTGATATTTTTATTGGATCCCTCTCATTGAGAGGTGTAGGATTGATCTAAAGATCATCCGATTCCGATAAGTATTCATGGAGTTATGAATTTATTTTGATTATGGAATTATTATCAAGCCGACCAGCAACTTGAGTAGGCTCAAAAGCCCAATAGAGATGCCTATTCATCATCTACGTTTTAATATAAATATAGATGACTTCAAATCATTTCAAGTTTTCAACACACACTTGGGATCTCTTCCACTCTCTACTTGTCTTCGGGTTTTAGTAGGAGGTGAGATCATAAGGGACAATGCTGCGTTGATCTAGAAAGCCAGAGCTACCGAAAAAGCCGGAAAATCCGGAACTATCGGAAAAGCCAGAAAAGCCAGAACTACCGAAAAAGCTGGAAAAGTTGGAAAAGCCGAAAAAGCCAGAACTGTCGAAAAAGCCGAAACTACCGAAAAAGCCAGAAAAGCCAGAACTACCAGAAAAGCCGAAACTACCGGAAAAGCCAGAACTGTCGGAAAAGTCGGAAAAGCTAGAAAAGCCGAAACCATCGGAAAAGCCGAAACTATCGGAAAATCCAAAAAAGCTGGAACAGCTGAAAAAGCCGGAACTGCCGAAAAAGCCGGAAATGTCGGAAAAGTCAGAAATGTTGGAACTGTCAGAAAAGCCAGAACTGCTGGAAAAGCCGAAACTGCCAGAAAAGCAGGATAAACCGAAAAAGTCGGAACTGTCGGAAAAGTCGGAACTGCCAAAAAAGCCGGAACTGCTGGAACTGTCGAAACTACAGGAACTGCCGAGAACAACCGGAACTATTGGAACTGCAACGAATAGTCGGAACTATCGAGAAGGCAACATGGTGCAGCAATGGCACATAATGTAGTACAGTGATGATGAGTGTAGCATGGTGCAACGCGGTGAGGTGCAGCATGATGACGAAATGCAGCACAACGATAGGTGAAGGAGTCACCTTAGGGAATCAGTTGAAGCAGCATGTCTTCCACTGATCTCATGTATCATCTTCTTAGAGATGATCTATGCTCTTATCTAGATAAGTCAAAGTATTGACTTCTACTGTAAATGTACTCTCTCTCTCTCTCTCTCTCTCTCTCTCTCTCTCTGCTGAACTTTGAAGAACATAAAAGAAGAATAGATCAAGGGATTCCCCACATTGTGGGGTTTGTCCCTGGCTAGTGCCATATCTCGTGTCCTCTTGTCTTGGCTTGTCTTCTGCAATTTATATTTATGTTCTATCTACAGTTTACTTTAATGCTAATGTGATTGCTAATCTGGAAAAGATAATGAGCTAACTATGAAAATTGAAATAAATTGCTCTAGCATAGAACATACCTAAAATTAACATTAGGGCATGCATTGATCAATGTTGACTTGGGCAATTTGACCTTGCTTTGACTTCGATCTGGAAGGCAAAATTTTGATTTTTGCAAGCCACGTTCTTTGGCATGATTTTCGAGGTGTTTCGGGATTGTTTGACTGAGTTGACTTTTTGTTGACTACAAAAATTACAACAGACTTTGATTGGGCTGACTAAGTTGTTTTTGGGTTGACTTCAATTTTCTTGGCAGGCCGCATTCTTCTGCTATTGACCGAGCTGCTTGGAGGACATTTTGGGGCAACTTTGACCACCATTGACTTTCTGGTTAGGGTTGCATTGACTGTTGATTGACTGTTGATTTGGTAGGACTGTGTTGGGCATGTATTTCTAATATTTGGACTCTCTCTCTCTTTGTTGAACTATTGAAGAATAATAAGAAGATTTGATCAAAGGGTTTCCCCACATTGGGGTTTGTCCCTGGCATCCGCCACATCTTGTGTCCTCTTGTCTCGGCTTGTCTTCTGCATATGTTTTTATGTTCTATCTGCATTTACTGTCAATGTGTATAAGTTAATGTGATTGCTACTGAAGATAATTGGAAATTGTCATTGGGTTGGTAAGGAACATTGAAGTAAATTGTGCTAAAGCATAGAACATACCATTGTTATCTAAAATAAACAATAATTGTGTCAATTTTTATGTGTGTACTAGCATTTCTTAGTTCCTATTTTCATCTTCCGCAAAATGTAATTTGGTGAAGATTGTAGTGTGATTTTTCATTGTTGTCGTAGAAATAAACTGATAAATTAATTTACAGTTAGAAGAAATAATTCCAGTGGCTGCAATAGGATTTCAGTAGTGAAATTTTCACACAGTCCTCTCCCTCTGAGAGTATCTTCTTGATATCGCGGAAGCATCTGACACTACAACATCTTTGTCATTAAGAATGGTCCTTGTATGAAGGAAACACAGCTCTCAGCATCTCCTTATCTTAGAATAAATTGTTTGATTGTTGTATTCAACCCAACAGTCTACTCCCTCTGAATAGGAAGCTTCATCAGTGATAGTCATAGACATCAAATCGAGAGACTACAATCCTTCTTCTGAGGTTTGGGCTCTTGTTCATTGCCACTCTAATCATGCTCTACATCCTCCTCAATCTCAATATAAAGGTCTTGGTCCTCACATCCATCTATTGTATGTGACGACCCTAGGACAAGAGCAAGAGCATTGTTAGCAAATAAACATAATGAAGGTGTACCTGATGATGAGGCAAGTCTATCTTTCTAAGTTGCAGGAAACATGGGTCTAGGGTCCGTTTCCGTACGGAAACGAAACGGAAACGCGTTTCCGCGTACCGTACGGCGTGGAAACGCGTTTCCGTCCGTACGGGCGCGTTTCCACACGTTTCCACGGACGGAAACGCGTTTCCACGCTGTACGGGCCCCGTTTCCCACAAAATAACACTTGTTTTTTAAAAAAAATTTTTTCTAATTAATTTTTATTTTTTTTTAGGGTTTCTAATCACTTCTAGAAACTATTTCTAAAGTTATAAAATAGCAGTGCCTCTCATTCTCTCATCATTATGATTGCACATATATATATAATAATTTTTAAATGTTTTTAATATATATATATATATATATATATATATGTATTATTATATATATTCGCGTTTCCCCGTTTCCAAAATTTGGGGAGGTCGCGTTTCGTTTCGCTTCCGCGTTTCGTTTCGCTTCCCCGTTTCCCCGTTTCGTGCAACTTAGCTATCTTTCTTCTCTAGATATGAGAGTGGCTCCTTCATTTTCCTGCACCAGTTACCTCTTAGAGCTAACTCTTCCTACAATACTCTACATCTTGATGATCCTCAAGATGGATCACATCCTCATCCAAGAAATTAGTAAAATAAGCATTCAAATATTCATGCAAGAAGAATAAACAATAGTCCAAAATGATAAATCTAAACAATACTATCATAAAATAACACAAGCCTTTAAAGTACTTATCTTTAATGAGGATTGAAGGAAACTCTCAGCTCCCTCTTGATCCTGCCTCCAGGAGCCACCACTATCCATCAACCATATGCCAATGTCGTCTTCAAAAAGCATCATGTATTCTCATTTCAATGTATATGATGACCACTAAATCTACATCATACCCTCTCCTAAATCTATCCCAGGTACTTCAATAATTGAATAGCTTCTTATTGATCGCATCATACTAGGGCTCCAACACTATAGAACCTACACTCCTAGGGTTTCTTTCAAACCCTAGCTTCTATCTGCATAAACAAAGACTTCCTAAGGTTTCCTTCAAACACTAGTATTCTTTTAGGTCTCCACCATCTCCATCCCTTTCACTTTGCTTTAATCATGAACTTCATCATCAGTGTCTTCACGGGGCTGATCTCAATGACTTTTCTTCAGCCTAGCTCTGGTACCATGTTAATTTTTAGGGCTAGGCTGTTCTTTGTTGTAGATAATTGCATTTTCAAACTTTTTCAACAGTTTCATATTACATTCACACCATAACATCATATCATCATTATTAGCAATTATGTAGAGAGAACAATAACATCAACAATACAGCGGAACAGTAAGGAACAACAGAAAAGCAAGCACAATAGAGACACCATGATTTAGGTCAGAGACCAAGGAAAAACCCCACAAGGGGGAAAACCCAACCAGATTCTTCTTTTATTTAGATATTCATCAATTATTCAGCGGAGATACAAAGTACAAGGAGAATGAGATACAAATATCATATCAAGCCTACTAGGGCCAACCCAAGTCGATTCACAACTTCGTTTGTCAACTAAATGAAACAAATCCAAGAGATTTGCTATCATATCACTATCATATACAATATCACAATTGCCATAGAGACACTGTCACATCTGCTACCCATCATGTTGTAACTGTCATCAAGGTCACTGTCATAACTATATTGTCATGTCATGGACACTATTATATCAAGATCACTATTATGCATCATTCATCATCATGTCAGTCATCATGTATCATAAGCAAGGTCATTGTCACCATGTATCATAAGCAAGGTCATTGTCATAATAAGAGCATGATCATTGTCATCAAAATAGCAAGGTCATTGTTATAGTCACCAAGCCACCATTATATAAGTCACTAAGGACACAGCCATATAGGGTTACGATCAAACATCATGGTCACTGTTAACAAGGTCTCTGCATATATATATAAACCATTGTCATGGTCATTAAATGTCACTATCATACCAGGTTCAAGTCAATTCCATAAGTCATTGTCATATATAACACTGTTATGCCAAGATATTAGAGGTCACTATTAAGCTAAGGTCACTACCATATAAATCATTGTCATTCCTTTTATATAGATCACAGTCATGATCATCGTCCAAGGGGCAAAATTCATAACCATACGATCTTGTCATGTGAGTCATAGAGAGTGTCATACGAGCCATAGAGAATGCCATACAATGTTGACCATACTAGTTACAAAGAATGCAAGCTACCATACACTGTCCATACAAAGGATACAAGCCATAACAAATACGAACTACCATAGATGTGAGCTACTATATGCTACTCACAGAGATACCATGTGCGAGATATATAAAGTGAGCCATCGAGACTATGCATGCTACGGGATAAAGTTTGATTCATAGAAAACAATGCAACCTACAGGACAGAGTATACAAGCCTTTGAAATGTGTGGCCACTGTAATGATGTGAGCCTATAGAATGTGAACTATACCATACAAGAGTCACTGGAATGTGACTTCAAAAACGCACAGAACTAGTGATGCAAGCCACTCAAAACAATACAAGCCACTGTAATGTGCCTTCAAAATGTGAGCCATAGAACTAGTGATGTGTGCCTTCAAAATGTGAGCCATAGAACTAGTGATGCAAGCCACTCAAAACCATACGAGCCATTGTAATGTGCCTTCAAAATGCAAGCCATGGAACTAGTATGCGAGCCACTCAGAACTACACGAGCCACTGTAATGTGCCTTCAAAATGTGAGCCACGGAACTAGTGATGTGAACCACTCAGAACTATACAAGCCACTGTAATGTGCCTTCAAATGTGAGCCACAGAACTAGTGATGTGAGCTACACAAAACTAGTGATGCGAGCACTCAGAACTATAAGAGCCATTGTAATGTGCCTTCAAAATGTGAGTCACAGAACTAGTGATGTGAGCCACTCGGAACTATATGAGCCACTTTAACGTGCCTTCAAAATGTGAGCCACTCAAAACTATATGCCAAATGAGCCACACGATTAGCTATTTATAGTTGATCGTGCACATGAAGGAATACGTCCCTTGGGGAAAGCCAACTTGAGGCCGACGTGTAATCTTTGGAGGGAAATTTGAATTTGCTCAAAAATAATATTAAATATAATTTCCAAATACTTGCTCCCCCAAATTAAATTTGTCATGTCATGTAATAAAAGGAGAAGTGCCCACACATTAATAAATAATATTTACCTTTGTCCAATTTGAATTCTTCTTTGGGGCTTTTGTTGGGGCAATTGGGTTCCTATGGGAAATTCGTCCCATAGCTGCCCAAATTTCAACAAAGAGAACCTTAGAGATAACAATGTGAGCTTAGGGATACAAAGAAACCTCATAGATAAAATGCAAGCCTTGGAAAAACATAATACAAGCCACTGGAATAAAAGTGAGCCATACAAATATATAGACTGCAAGATCCAGAGATATAAAATGCGAGACAGTTAGATATGCGAGCTACTAATAGATATGAATGTAGGTCACTGCTAGATAGAATGCGAACACAGAAAAGTATGTGAGCCTGAAGCAGAGGAAATATGTCCCATAGAAGGAGTGCGGGCCTCTGGAAATATAGAGCGAACCATTGTGGTAATGTCAAGCCTTATAGATGTAATACCACTGCGTTAATGTCACGTGATACCACTGTGTTAACGTCAAGCGATGCCACCGAGATTTTACAATAAGCCATAGAGTATTACAATTTGTTTCGAGTCACTGAGATTTAACAACTAAAGATACAAGCTATTGAAAAGCAAGTAACTTTGATGGCGAGTCATAGATATATGATGCAACACAAACCATGTGAACCACTGTGTATGTAAAATCATATGCGAGCCATAATAATCAAGGTTACTTGGGAGCGTGAGTGGAAGCGGGGAGCGACATTTTCAAAAGCTCCCGGGTCTAGAGCGAATCAAGTGCGAATTTTTATATAATATATATTTTTATATATTTTGATGCATATATGTTAACAAAAGCATGTAAAATGGTGAATTAGATATAAAAAGCATAAAAACATGGATTAAAGCATATAACATCAATCATCTAGAAGTTATAATCTTCATCAACCACATCCACAAGTTACAAGTTCTCATTTATATATAGCATGTAAGGTTGCACATAACCAAAATAGCATCGACTGCAATCCATCTCTGTACTGAAAATACATCAACAAATAGGCTCTATATAGCCTATAACATTCAAAAAAATAATGCTACAACAAATAGTTACTTATCATCAAGATCATTGCCTATCTTAGGATCTTTGTCATTAATATCACTCTCTAAGCAATTAACATAAGATAGAAAAAATGTAGCATGTCAAGTCAAGATTTTGTTTAAGTGATGGGTACATTTTTAGTAGGGTCATGATAGAGGAGTTCAACAACCAATGTCACTAACATCAAGTTACATAGAGGGCTTGGTGTTCTTGATTAAATACAAGTTTCATACCCTAGTACATGACAAAATCCAATGGAAACACTGCAAACCCCCCAATCCTTAAATCCTGAAAAAAAAAGTGATAAGTCTTTTAGATTTTGAGTGAGATCTACAATTTGTTAAATTATGCAACTAGGGTCAAACTCCACTTTGGACAGCTCATTTGATGAAGATAACCATTGCATTGAATTCCTCTTTTCGAGAGGACCAAAATTCGCCTAAAGATCACTCAAATCAAACAAGGAGAAGTGTGTTTTGGAATTGAAGCCCGCACGTGCAAATTGTCAAGCTCGGCTTCAACTTCATGTAGGCTCATGAAGCCCAGACGACATGTCTTTTCACCCTCATCGATTCATACAAATACAAGAGACCTGCATCCTCATTTGGCACTCCATCATCACACAAGATATCTTCTCTCTCTTCTTCCTATTGGTTCGTACAGCTCAGAAGTGAAAGATTTCTCTCTCTCATGTGAAGTACAGGCGTTTGTTTCTGATTAAGCCGAATTACAGGGTTGTTATAGGACATTGCCCTGCATTGACTTGGGCATATTCAGCATGTTTTGACTGCGTTTTCTTTGGAGTTGTTCCTGTTTCCATAAGCCACATTGGAGGACACAAAATCTGAGGAATTCTAGGCACTTTGACCACAGACTTATTTCAGATATTTGACTGCATGCTTCTTCTATGTGTTGACCAAGTTTGACTGTTCAGATTGGCACTATTTTGACTGATTTTTTACTTGCTAAGGAGGCCGAATTGGAAGCCCTTTGACCTAGCTGTTGGAGGACAGTTTTGACCCTTGACCATTGACTGGTTAGGGCTGAATTTACTGTTGTTGACTATTGTTGACCGAGACAGATTTGCAGAAGGTTCAGATTTGACTATTATTGACTTCATCTTTCTCCTTTGACTCTATTTTGGATAGTGGATTGGATATTAGATGATGTAATCTTTCTCTCTGAACATTTTAAGACAGTCTAATAAGAAGAAGATTTGCAAGGGCTTTCCCCATAGTGGGTTTTGCCCTGGTCATTGACCAAATTTGTGTCTCTTGTCTCTTGGTTGTCTTTCATTGTGAATTTGTTTAATTGTTTTATCTACTATTGCTCTATTGCTATTTGAAGAAGTAAATTTGTTAAACTGGATACTATTGAAGTGATAGTTATAGCATAGGACAAATAGATGAAAACTTAACAAAATTCTACTTTCTCCATATGAAATCCAATGAAGTTGGAACCACTCTAAAACATCCTAAGTCATTTCATGGTAATGTTAAAAATTTAAGTAAAAGGGTGAAAATGAAAGATAAAGGAAAATGTCACTTTTACTTTAAGAATTTAACATTACCATGAATTGCATATCAATACTAGGGCTATAAGTTGAATATTAGGCTGCCCTACTCGAAAACTCTTGTTTCTTTGAAAAAAATTGCATTTGGAACATCTTTGTGAAAAAACCAGGGAGCAAATAATTTTTTGTGGGAGCGCGCTCCCGAAATTCGCTCCCTGAGCACACTCCCACTTGGAGCACGCTCTGGGAGCGATTCGAAGGGGCAGGAGCTGCTCCCCCACAACCTTGATAATAATAATGCAAACCTCAGATTCACTGTATTATGCAATCCACAGAGCCACAGTAATGTGCGAGCTACAGAGCCATGGTAATATGCAAGTAATAGAGCCCCAAAACCACAGTAATGTGCCAGTCATAGAGCCACAGTATTACATGAGCTACAAGTGATATGTGAGCCACTGAATTACAAATAACACAATTTGTAAGAGATGCGAGCCACCACAGATTAGAAGCAAGCCATAAGAGATGCATCAACCCATAAGTAGAGTGATTTGAATTGCACTTGAGATGATTAACTTGATTGGGTATATATAGTGGATTTGTCATGCAAAACGGTGCCTCTTGGAGACAACCTGACTCGAACTTGTTTATGAGGCTGAATTTGAATTTTCGAGCGAATTACTTGAATTTGAATTCGCTCAATAAATATATATATATATAATATATATATATATATTTCTTTAATGATTGTTTACTGCATTAATAATAATGAGAGAAGTGCCCAACACATTAATATTAATATTTCTTTTATCCATTTGAATTTCCTTTGGGGAAAGATGGGCTTTCCTTGCGGTTACTGGATTCCTATGGGAAAATCCGTCCCATAGCTGCCCCAATTTTCAACACTGTTTATGAAAGTGAAAAGCAGCTGGGTTGAAATTCTAGGACAGCAGAGTTAACACAAACAAAAAATGTGTCATTAATGGTTTATCTTGACCACGAAACAGAAATTTAGAGTGCACTTAGGTTGTGAGACTGGTTCATGTAATAATGATAAGCTGCACATATCAAACAATAAAGACCTTGGCCTTATACACCACTGTGTTAAAACCAGTGAACAATACTCAGAGATCCCACAGGTAGACCCTTATGATCACAATTATGAAGACAGTTATTGGAGCATTTGGGATGGTAATATCAGTATCATTCAACAGTGATTGTTTTACCCACAAAAGTGTATTCATCGACTAATAATACTCAAAAACATCCAGCATTCAAGCCACATTCATAACTGTATGTTTAAAGCTGATGATAATCCAGTAAATAATGAATAACTACAATCGCATTTACCATAGCGTACTAGTATGCTAACAAAATTATGATTATAACCTAAGTCACTGGATTCGTCCTAAACCCCCTGCGAATCCCGAATCTGGCGAATCCGACACGATTCGGTCCGGATTCGTGTCCAAATCACAGGACACGTCGTGTCCGAGGGCGTGTCGCGATTTTCAGGGGCGTGTCGCGATTTTAGGACACGTGTCCGGTTTCCAGGACTCGCTAAGCTCAGCGTGGGTATGAAAAGGGCGTGTTTGCTCATTAATACTTTCATTTGGTAAGTGATTTGTGCCATTGGCAAGTGATTTGTGCTGTTGCAGCGAGGAGTAGAGCATTTTGGCAGCTTCATGATCAAGTCTAGGCCCTAGTATTGATATGCTATTCATGGTAATGTAAATTCTTAAAGTAAAAGGATGTCACTTTCATCCTTTTACTTAAATTTTTAACATTACCATGAAATGACTCAGGATGTTTGAGAGTGGTTCCGGCCTCATTGGATTTCATATGGAGAAAGTAGAATTTTAGATTTCATTTAAAATCCAGCAGACTTATCAGTTTTTCAGGATTGTAGGATTGGGGGATTGCAATGTTTCCATTGAATTTTGTCATGTATTAGAGTATGGAACTCGTATTTAATCAAGAGCACCAAACCAAGAGCTTCTGAATATGTCGCTCCCGCTCCCGTTTTCGCTCCCTCACCCCGCTTTCGCTCCCGCTCCCAAGTAACGTTGTTCCTGATGATATGGGTCTGGACACCACTGTTGAGTTGGCATTGGCCAACATGGATCTCAATGATCCAGTGCTAGAGCCTATTAGATTTGATGACTTAGAGGGGTCAGCCTCCATACCAGCAGATGCAGAGGCAACTATGGATACAGGGGAGGAGGAGGATGCAGAGGAGAGCAGTGGGGACCATGATCATGGGGACAGTGACGCTGATTCTGATGTTGATTGATGCCTTGAGGCTTGTATACCTGTAGTTGTTTTATATTTTCTA